>VCJD01003499.1:44539-63875 GCA_024140245.1 Backusella tuberculispora | reverse complement strand
CTTAGCCGATTCTCCATGGACTTGAAAAAATAAGCATCCAGGTCTTCATCAGACAGCTGAGTACGCTGACGCTTAGTGTCATTGCTGGGTTCACCTGGGATTTATAATCTATTGCGTTTCAGATTGGTTTTTCGTGTTGGCGGTAAGGTGGGTGTTCCCTCGAAGTAAGAACTTTGCTGAGCTTTGGTTCTATTCATTTTTTTAATCTATCAATGAATAAGTTAGAGCCGTTAACATGTAATGATATTGATTCGTTTTACCTTAAATACAATAGATTTCTAAAGCTGCACAAAAAGCCTATTACATAATCAAACAAAGAAAAAACTGACTACAGCTATTTGTTAAGAAACGATATATCCTATAAACTATGAAATAACATACCGAAAGTGTATGGTTGGTTAAAGCGAAGAAAAAAGAAAAAACAATGCGCGTCTAACGCGATCACAAAAATAAGACTGCTCAAAAATCGAGTGTATCTAAGCTTTTCGACCTGTTCAAGCATCGGAGATCAAAAATACATATTAAACACAAGTATGTATAAAATCTACTGATTTTCTCATACCCGGTTTATCCTTGTTTTTCTCACAGTATTCATTTTACACTAAAATATTTAATATTTTATATTAACCCCTTTCTTTTAAATATTAAAGGAATAAATATTATGTAATATCTGAAAACTAAAGAGCTATATTGAAAGTACTAGGTTATACTATTTTACCGAAAAAAAATATAAAATCAACTAAATGCATATAAAGTTCGACTTTTAGAATTTCCTCTCGCCTCTTCTTTATTCTTTTTTTTTTATTCTTATTATCAACACTATTAAATGACTAAAAGAGCTATTCGTATCGCAAATTGCTCCGGTGCTGTCAGCGATCAAGGCTATCACATGCTACAACAAGCCAGTGAAGGTCCTGTTGATGTCATTACTGGAGACTACCTAGCCGAATTTAACTTAGCAACAAATGCAGAAGCTATGAAAGCAGGAAATCATCCTGGTTATGAAAGAACCGGTCTTGAAGGATTTATGCTCTCAATAGATGTACTTCATGAAAAGAAAATAAGGGTCGTGATCAATGCCGGCGGTCTCAATCCAAAAGGGTTAGCAGAAAAAATTCAAGAACTTTTGGACGAAAAACAGTACGATGATGTTGTTGCCTGGGTGGAAGGTGATGATTTGATGGATCGTTTAAACAACATTGTTGAAGCAGAAAAACCAGCAAATCATTTGGACGCAAATAATAAAAATGTTAAAACACCTCAATCTAAACAGAGTCTGCAAGAAGTGATCAAAGATAAACATGTAGTCTCCGCCAATGCGTATATCGGTGCTCGAGGCATTACAAAGGCACTTCAAAATGGTGCACAATATGTTATTTGTGGTCGTGTTACCGATGCCAGTCTTGTTATTGCGCCAGCTGCCTGGTGGCATGGTTGGTCATGGCAAGATTACGATAAACTTGCCGGTGCACTTATTGCTGGCCATCTTATTGAATGTTCCGCTTATGTTACTGGTGGTAACTTTTCTGGTGCTGCTGATCTTCCTTTTGATGATATTATGGATATCGGTTTTGGTATTGCCGAGATTTCTGAAGATGGTACTAGTGTAATCACCAAGCATGAAAAGTTAAATGGTGTGGTGAACGAAGATACCGTAAGATGTCAACTTCTCTATGAATTACAAGGAAATATCTATCTCAATCCAGATGTTATTGCCGATATAAAACATGTCCGAGTTAAACAAGTTGAGAAGAATCGTGTCCACGTATCAAACGTGGTTGGTGTAGCGCCACCTACAACTACCAAACTAGCTGTTTTCTACCGTGGTGGTTTTACATGTGAATATTATTTTGGTGCAACTGGCTTAGACATTGATAATAAGGTCAAAATACTCGAAAACCAGCTGAATCGAGGACTGAAAAAATACAATGTTCAAGATAAAATATTGATGGAGATTCAAACATACGGTAAAGCTCAAGTTAATGCGACAAGTCAATTAGCATCGACAGTCATTATCAGACTTTACCTTCAAGCTGAAGAAAGAGATACTTTGTTACTAGGATTGAAATCTATCGGAACTATAGGCTTACAGCATTTCGCAGGGCATCATGGAAGTCTTCATAAAGGCAGTCTTACTCCTCATCCTATTGTTACATACTTTCCTGCATTAGTTGATCAATCGTTCATACAAGAAAAAGTTCATTTTGTTAAATCTGGTCAAATTTTAAATAGTGAACATGTGTCCAAAACAATTGAGACTATTCCAACAAGTCTGAATGAGCCTACTACAACTAATGGCGTGAATGTCTCACAATTTGGCCCTACTACTGAAGCTCCTCTTGGTCGTATTGCTTATACCCGTTCCGGTGATAAGGGCGGTAATGCAAATGTTGGAATCTTTGTACATTCTGAAGAGCGATATAATTGGCTTCGTAGCTATATGACAACCTCTGTTTTCTGTGATCTTCTTGGAGAAGACTATAAAGGCTATTGGGTGGAACGAGTCGAGTTCCCAGAAATCAAAGCAGTCCACTTTGTTATATATGGAATTCTTGAAAATGGTGTGAGTTCATCGAGTAGACTTGATAACTTTGCAAAGGCTTTTGGAGAATATGTTAGACAAAAATGGGTTCCCATCCCAAATAAATTCTTAAAACAAAATACTTTTGCTGCTCATCTTTAAACTTGAAATACAATAAAATCAAAAAGGCAAATCAATTTTCCGCTTGCCCAGAAATAAAAAAATTGTGAAACTTGGTGACGTTGTAGAAAAAAAAAACGCGTTTCTTAAGTGGTGCATGCGTGTTCTCCATAAAATTTACATTTCTTCCTTTCCCTTTTATATATTTCTTTAAAAAGTAGGGAAAAATAAAAATCAGCCTTAAAAAAGAAAAATAAATAAATAAAAAAGATTTTCTACTCTGAACAAGCATGCTTATAGGTCATGAGTAGTGAATCAGACCTCTCCTTTACTTCTCCTAAACGAGTTACCTCGAAAGCACAACAAGATAGTTTAACTCGGATTGTGAAAGCACAAGTGACCTTGCTTATATCAAGTCTTTGTAAAGACAATTACACTAGAAGAGCAACTGAAATACATACCGTAAATATTAAGTTCTACTACTAATCTAAAGAGAGAAAGAGAAAAAGAGGGAGAGAAATGAATTAACACTATATATTTCACGCTTAGCTTATTGAAACCCATGGCGAAACGATTCGTGAGCACCTATTTCGCTTCCTTCTTTCTGACATTTACAAGTCGAAACTAAACAAAGAAAGTGCACCTTTTTGTTTATTAAAAGAAAACGCAGCTTTTGGAAGCAAGAAAGAAAAGACAGTCGCTATTTTCAGTTTCGGTCAAGCGCTTAGCCAATTCTGTAACTCAGAAGCCATAAGCAACAATTTAAATATCGAGCAATTATTTAATGATTTAGAATTAGACGGTCTTGAGAAGGTTATTTTCGCACTTGGTTTATTTTCTGATGTAAAGACTGAATTTATTGAACAAGGTATTGCTTTTAACTATAACTATAATAATAATAATACAATATTTTCACTTACCTGCTCTTTTAAATTTCGTCATGAAATAATAATAGCAAAAGCAATATATAAACAAAATATTCAAATGGCCATTCTTATATTTTCAAGTGTTGAATCTATATCAGAAGAAGTATTGATTTACCTTTCAGATACCATCAAACTAGCCTTGGAAACAGCAACAGTTACATCTGATGATGACGGCATCGAAAAGCTTCAAATGTTTATGACAATAGCAGCCAACCACACATCAGACAAAGATCTAGAAGCAAAATTCCAACAATTAATTCGCTTGAAGAATGGTGACGAATCAAGCGGTACGAATAATGCCACCCAACTAGATCTCTTAAAGGCCAACATCATTGAAATGTACAGTGCAAATCCATCCAGTGTTATACGGATATTGCATTTGACAGAGGAATTAAAAGTAAATTTTCTTGAAGCTTATTATTTAGAAAATGTGTATGTTTATCAATATCAATGCCGTTTATTATTATTTTAGGTTTTACCTTCTATTTTGGACGTTTTACCGTTTGATATTGCATTGGATTTAGCTTCTTTTGCCGCACAAAACAACTTTCAATTGGCGCCTTGGCTTCAAATGAATTTAAAAGAGGAAAAACATGTGGACCAATGCTTGGATTTCTTAAATAAAAAGGCGACATTAGAACTAACATATGAGGAGCTGTCTGTCGAGAACATGCCTTTGAGATTACCGGTCGAGGTCGCTCAAATGTTTTTATCGACACTTTCTTCAAGGTAAAGAGGGAAACAAATTGACGTTGGAAAAGAAAAGAAAAGGCAATAGGAATATAAATAGAAAGTGGTTTATTTACGTGAATGGATTATATTTAGTGTGATTTCTCTCGAAAAGTTGGAACGTTTACAAGTGATCCAGAGTCGATGCGCACAGGCTTATCCTCAAATGGCGAATACTGCTGAAGAAAAAGGAACAGCAACAGGAACGGAGGGATCATTTAAGCCTGATATTGAAAATGAGGCAAATGCATATTATGAGCGTATTTACAATGGCACCCTTTCGATTGATGCCATGATCCAGTTACTACAAAAGTTTCAGCAATCTCGAGATACTAAAGAACGTGACATCTTTGCCTGTATGATTCATATTCTGTTTGACGAGTATTCTTTTTTCTCGAAATACCCTGAAAAAGAACTTTCAATCACCAGCGTTTTGTTTGGATCTTTGATACAGAATCGATTGGTTTCTTATGCACCGCTGGGTATGGCTCTTCGTTGTGTTCTTGAAGCTCTTTGTAATCCTCCTGGTTCGAAAATGTTCAATTTTGGTGTTCGAGCATTACAACAATTTCAAGGTCGTCTGAGTGAATGGCCTCAGTATTGTACACATTTATTACAGGTTCAAGACTTTGTACAAACTCAACCTGAACTTGTCTCGGTCATTCAAGCTGCTCTTAATCAGAAAATGCGTTCTCCTGATGGACAACAAAGCAATCAACAACTAACTGAATCCAACATTAGTAACGACAATAACAACATTACTAGCATTGTCAATGACAGCAGTAATACTACCATTTATCCTCCATTTAAGAGCATGAATATACCCACATTTTCGGAATCAACAACCGAACAAATCGTTTATACAGAGCCAACTGAATCCACTCAGGCTAAAATTCTCTTCATCGTAAATAACGTAGCACATAACAATGCTGAAACCAAGGTTCTTGAACTTTGGGCGTTATTGAAGCCTCCCGCCTACAAGTGGTTCAGCAGTTATCTCGTGGCCAGTCGAATCTCACTAGAATTAAATCAGCAACCTCTCTATCTACTCGTTTTGGACTCACTCAATTCAAAATTACTCATTACTCATGTTATTTATAAAACTTACTGTAACATCCGAATCTTGTTGAATTCTGAAAAGACCATTTCGTCTTCTTCTGAACGTACATTATTGAAAAACTTGGGCTCATGGCTTGGGAGATTAACTTTGGGTAAAAATAAACCTATTAAGCAAAATCATATATCGTTCAAGGTAAGAGGTTATAAGGATTATTATTATTGTCGTTATATAATATATCTCGTCATCCATTAGGATTTACTGTTGGAAGGATATGATTCAAATCGATTGATTGTTGTGATTCCGTTTGTTTGTAAAGTTCTTGAGCAGTGCTCAGGTAGCAAAGTATTCAGACTACCCAACCCTTGGTTGATGGCTATTATTAGGTTACTTGTAGAACTTTATGAGTTTGCAGATTTGAAGCTCAACCTAAAATTTGAAATTGAAGTTTTATGCAAGGGCTTATCTATTGAATTAAAAGGTAACAATAGAGAGGAAGATGGTGTACTATATTGAATTGGAGAAAAGGAAGGATATGTGTTTTTTCTAACCGAGTGGTAATGTAGATATCAAACCGACATCGATCTTAAAGAATAGACAGATAAAATCAACTAAAGTAGTTCAGGATTCATACATTGCTAAACCTTTATCAGACAGTAAACTTCTGGGTCAGGTCAATATGGCAGTAGGAACTGGAATTGGAGGAGTTGAAATCGGTGGAAGAAGTAGTAGTGGAGGTAGTAATGAACCTCAAATTTCCAACCTTGCACCATATATTACTTTCAGTCCTCAAATATCGCTCTATTCAACCCAACCTAGTGTTAAGCGCTGGGTACTTCAAGCATTTACAGAGTCATTACGTGAAATTACTGGCCCAGTTGTTGAACGAGCCGTCGCAATTGCTGTTGTTTCCACTCGTGATCTCGTAACAAAAGATTTTTTGACTGAACCAGACGAGAACAAATTAAGAGCTTCTGCTCAACTTATGGCTCAGAATTTGGCGGCTAGTCTTGCGAATGTAACTAGCAAAGAACCATTAAGAATGAATATTGCATCGAGTTTACGAACGCTTTTCTTATCGCATGGTTTGAATGAAGTAAGGAAGAAGAGGAGGAAGACGAAAAAGGAGAGATGATAATTTGACACTTTATTTATTTATTTATTTATTTATTTTTGCAAAAAACAGAATGCTGCAGAACAAGCTGTCCTTATTACATTAGCCGATAATCTAGATTTAATATGTGCAATTATTGAAAAGGCAGCAGGTGAAAAAGCTATGGTGGAAGTGGACGAGGCAATGGTACATGCATATGCTATTCGTAAAAAATATCGTGACCAGAGAACCAGTTCACCTTTTATTGACATGGACGCTTATCCTACGATGGGGTATCCAAACTTCCTCCCATCTATGCTTATCCCAAAGCCTGGCGGTCTTCAATCTGGTCAATTGAATATCTATAAAGATTTTGCAAGAATCCCTCGTTCTATACCTGATCCTGACACACCTCTTAGCAGTAATAACCGTGCAAACCGTGGTGAAGGATCAATGAATTTTAGTTACAATAATAATAACAACAGTATGAATAGTCCTGTTACTAAACATATGGGCTTTGATGGATTTGGACAATCACAGCAACAACAGCAGCAGCAGCAGCAACAACAAATAAATGCACACATTATTTTAGAGCGATTCTCTCAATGTATGATTGAATTAAATAGACAGTTAAACCAAACAAACGCCACCCATATTAATGCTTTACCAGCCCAACATGATATCCGTATTCTTATTCGTCAAATTCCTATGCTTGCTCTATCCAGTTTTGATAAGGTTGAGACTGCAAGAATATTTGCTCAGAATATTGTTCAGTTGCTTTACAAGACCGAAAATGCATTATCAATTCAAGCTTACGTTATACTTTTAGAAAACTTGTGTGAAATTTCACCTACTCTAGGTGCAATGGTAACATCCTGGTTGACCCAAGTTGATGACCAACGAAAATATTAGGGTGCTTTTTCCCCAAGAAAAAAAAAAAAAGAAATTCAGGAATTTTATATATACCCATCTTTTCAAAGTTCATAAATACTTTCATAAATCAACTTTATTATTTCAACCACCGTTTATAATTTTTTAAAGCTTCTTTCCGAAGGAATGGTGGCTTTTTTTTTATGCCTTATGTCTTTTCCAATATATACAAATGTCTATCATTTAGAGCTAATAAACTTCAAGAAGGGATTTCGACTGCTTATTTTGTTTTATATATTGTATCACACATGTAGCCAGTCAAGTGGATAAAAAGAGATTAAAAAAAAAACTAACAAAGTATGTAGAGAAGATTTGGAATGAGTAAAAAAGTATATCGCTCGTGGTTTAGTGAAAAAGACATCAATGACTAGGCGATGAGATAGAGTCGTATTCAAAAAGTTTCTCCAACAAAATGAACTTTTCTGTTTGTGAGCCAAACACTTGATAACAGAGTTGAATAAAAATAAAACAATTCGAGAGTCTACTTCTCTATTGATCACACTAATGACTTCAAAACGAATTTTGACAATTTAACAGTCAATACAGAAAATTTTACCTATAAAACATGTCATTTTAAAGCGAATTTAAAGCTTTTTGCTAACCCCCCAAGAGAGTACAAGTATGAAAAGTTCGATCATACCATAAGTTAATGGAGGTCACTGATATTTCAGAAGCTGGGCCGGTTAAGGACACCAAGTTTTTTAATGAGCGTTCGGTCATTCCCGAAAGAAGGTCCATTAGGCGTCCATACGTGCTCTTAAACTGGAATATAGTTCTACCATTGAAGACACCGTTCATTCCAACAACCAAGAAAGATAACTATAACACTTTACCAAGAATAAAAATAACATTTAAGGAAATATATCATATACAAGCATCCCATTAAGTACTTTTAAGAGATCTTTACTATCTGAATTTTAAATACAAGATCGGTGAAAAAAAAATTACTCTATGATGCACTTACTAATGAGTTGTAAAGAAATCTCTATGTACCCCAGCCGTTAACTAACTTCAGTAGACTTGAACTACTTGAGACAGCTGAGGTATTTTCATTGATAGTTTATGTGAACATAGTGATATTAATTGCATCTCTTCCTGAGTTTGAATTTTCTCTTTTTTTTCATTATTCAAAAAAAAAAATCGTTTAAAAATGATATATAGCATCATAGCACAAAGAAAATCGAAGTAAAAAAAGCTTCTCCCAACTTTTTCAGTCTAATGATAATAGTTTTATATATAAAAAAAATTTAAGTGGTTCACTAGAAAATTAAAAAAAGGAACGAAGAAAAACTTTTTGAATAGAGCTCTATTGATGATCTACTATACGGATCAGATTCTCCGTTGACGTGACGCAATAGGCAGTAGGTCTAGTTTTTGTTTTTCAGATCTGCATTAAAACTTCCATTTATAGAACAGGGTGCGTGATTCATTTTCTAAAAATGAAACTTGATTTTTTGAATATAAATACAGCAGCAAACGAAGATGGAGAAGTTATTTACAATCAATCAAATCCTTTTTTTTTTATCAAAATGTCCTCTACTGAAACTTCTAAGATGAAATATGTCCGTTTGGGAAATACTGGTTTGCAGGTACATATTTATGTCTTTTTTTTTTTAATACTTTTTTTTTGTACCTTTAATGATAAACTAACAAATGTCAAAAATATATAAATAGGTCTCTCGTATTTGTATGGGTTGCATGAGTTTTGGTAGCCCAAAATGGAGATCGTGGGTAAAGGGAGGTGATGAAGCTATTGAAGTTATCAAGGCTGCTTATGATACTGGTATCAACTTCTTCGATACTGCTGATTTGTATTCCAATGGTGAAAGTGAAGTTGTTTTGGGTGAGGCTTTGAGACAGATCAATGCTCCTCGTAGTCGCGTTGTCATTGCCACCAAGTTTTATGGTCCCGTTTATGATGAATTTGGAACAGGCAGTCTTGCAACTATGAAAACTGACGCCTCAATGGTTAACCGTTGGGGAACTTCACGTAAACATATTTTTGACGCTGTCGAAGCTTCATTGAAGAGACTTGGTGTAGATTATATCGATCTTTATCAGGTCCATCGTTTGGATGATGTAAGCATTACTCGAATTTATTAAAATAATATATATAAATATAAAAGCGATACAAGTGATACTTACTAGCTTGAATAGTTCACACCTTTAGAGGAAACTATGGAGGCTTTGAACGATCTTGTTCGTTCTGGTAAGGTTCGCTATATTGGTGCTAGTTTGATGAAGGCTTGGGAATTCCAAAAGATGAACAGCATTGCTGAGAGAAAGGGCTGGGCCAGATTCATCAGTATGCAAAATTGTTACAATCTTATCTACAGAGAAGATGAACGTGAGATGATTCCATACTGCCTTGATGCTGGCGTTAGTGGTATGATCTACAGTCCTTTGGCAGGTGGTGTTCTCACCGGTAAAAACAGAAATACCGAACGTTCTTCTGGTGGTGCTACAGCCCTTAAGATTTACCGTAATATGGATCAAGAAAGTAACGAAATAATTTATGATCGTATTGAAGAATTATCCAAGAAGCACGATGTATCATGGGCTCAAGTTTCTTTGGCATGGTTACTCTCTAAACCTTTTGTAGCTTCTCCTATTGTTGGTATCAGTAATGTTGAACATTTGAAGGATGCATTGGATAGTCTTTCGTTGGAGTTGACAGAGGAGGAGATCAAGTATCTTGAAGAACCATATACCGCAAGACCCGATAGTGTTACAAGACACTAATTTTTTTTTAACTGCATAAATCTTATTTGTTATTGATTTATGAATTTAAAAATATTTAACTATGAATCTTAATTGTCGTAACGTGTCTTTGCTTTTTTATTATTCTGTTTTATGAACTACCATTTATATCATTATTTCAATATTATTATCATGGATTAAATTTAGTTTAAGATAGTTGATTCTCGAAGGAAACCAGTAAATAATAAAGCTATTATTTATTAGAATGGAAAGAAAGTTAATATGTACAAGTATATTGATATTTCTGAAAAATTGTAGTTAAAAAAGAAAGCAGGTTCTTGTTAAAATTATTTCAAATACCAGTACTTCAAACCATTTCGCTCTTTACAATCTGTGACTTATTTTCGCGTGTATACTAATTATAAGCGAAGAGCCAAAGTATAATATACGAGCCCTATTATTGATAGTTACTTTTTTTCTTTCTTTATTTCTATGGCCATGTAGAATCATAATACTACTATTGAATTACTTTTGTTTTATAGTAGACTTAGAACTCTTCAACTAATTTCTTGTAGTAATATCAGTTCTTTCAGTATATGGTCCTTCAAGATATTTGATCTCCTCTTCATTAGAACCCAGAGAAATACTGTTCAGTGTATCCTTTAAATGTGCAACTTAACTAATACATAAAGTTTGTATGGAACCACCTCATGCTTATCTTCTCTGTAAATAAGATTATAACAGTTCGGCATATTGATGAATCTAACCAAATCATTCTTCTCAGTAATGCGGTTCATCTCTTGAAATAGTTTGTTGTACTTTTAGGCCGGTGTTTTTCAAACAGATGTCTTTCATCTTTGAAACTTTAATAGAGGATATAGTTCCATTTCTAATTTTTGTTGAAATAAAAGGTATAAAAGCAATTGGCGTAAGCCTTAATGAATTTTCCATGTCTTCTTTATAAAAAGTATATGGAACTCTATTCGTAAAAGTTTAATATATCTAGAATTACTTACACTGGACATAACGAAGTGAGATAAATGTTACTTTTATGTCAGTAGATTATCTCAGAGCTACATACAGTCATTTTCAACAATAATAATAATAAAAAACTTATTTGTCTATTCATTTTCATTTTTTTTTTTCTATGTATTTTTATGAGTATTACTTTACCTATCCATTCTGTTTGCAATCATTCTACGCACATCTTTTTTTTCGATTTAAGAAAGTGACCCAATAATATTTTGATGCCTAAGCTATAACGTAGGGTCAATCACTTTGGAATTGATGAGAAAAACACTATTCCTTTTTTATTATTATTATTATTACAGATGCTATCTCCATATATAGTAGAATATTCACTCGTAATATAGAATAATAAAGACATTTCTTGTATAGTCTTCATACAATATATGTATATAAAGAGATTTTTGGTTTTCTGTTCTATATAAAGAAAAAGAGGGTTTATCTTGTAACTATATATTTTAACTGTAGACAAAGCCATTTTACAAAAATCATCATAAAAAGCAAAATCAACTTCATTAGTGTGTTATGTTATCATAGTTCAAAAATCAGATAAAGTTAGATATCAAATGCTGACACTATTACAGAATTATAGTGAACATAGACCTATTTAATCGAGTAGGTATATTTTATCAGCATATAACACATATGTATGCCACTTTAAATTAAATATATAATCAGTTTAATAAATAGTGGCGAAACGTATTATTATTTAAATAAAACCTGTGACATTTTACAATTAAACTAGTTTTATCATTAAAAATTAAGACAGAATATCGTCCAGTTATATTGACCACATCATCTTTTGGTCCAAGTTATTTGCTTAAATATAGGTATAATACTATCTTATACATGTATTTATATAAAATCATTACGAGATGAAGCCGGATTTTAATCTTGCGAAAGCAGCAATTTATTTACGTTAATAAACAATATTTTTAAATAAGTTATGGATATACATATATATTATATAAGATTTTCTTCATCATCTGTTTCAACCACTTTAGCCCAGCCAAAAGATCTGTTAACTGCCTCTTTCCAGCCACTATACATCTTCTCTCTCTTTTCGTCTGATATTTGTGATTTGAAAACAGTTTTACCCTCTACGTTCACGTCAGCCAAATCATCTATGCTCTTCCATATTCCCTGCGCAAGACCAGCAGCAATAGCTGCACCTAATGCAGTAGTTTCACGCATCTGTGGTCTATCAACATCTATATTTAATAAGTTGGCCTGTATCTGCATGCATAAATCCGAGTTGGAAACGCCACCATCTACTTTTAATGAACGTAGTGGTCTACTTGCATCTTTATTCATAGCGTCTAGAATGGCACGTGATTGATAGCAAACAGCTTCCAAAGTGGCTCTAGCAATATGCTCACGTTTAGTAAATTGCGTCAGGCCACAGATTGTTCCTCTAGCATCATCTCGCCAATATGGTGCAAATAGTCCAGTGAATGCAGTGACAAAGTAAACACCTGCTGTGTCTTCTACTTTTTCTGCTAGGATACCGATCTCGTGGCTCTGATTGATCAAACATAAATTATCTCTTAACCATTGAATACTTGAACCAGCTACAGCAATAGATCCTTCTAGGGCATATGATGGCTTATTATTTCCAAATTGATAAGCTACTGTTGTTAACAGACCATTCTGAGAGAATACAGGTTCATCTCCTGTATTAAAAAGCATAAAACAACCAGTTCCATAGGTATTTTTAGCGTCACCAGCATGGAAACATTTCTGACCAACCAATGCACTCTGTTGATCACCAAGACAGCCAGAGATAGGTACACCAGCTAAAGACCCTTTGAATAATTTACCATACAAACTGGAAGAAGGAACTATTTTCGGTAACTTTAATCTTTCGAAACCAAAAAAGCTACCATAACAATTTTAGTTAGATGGAAATCATGCAGAATAGAATATATATCATACCTTTTTGCTTCCTCACTCCATTCTAGTGTTTCTATATTCATCAACATGGTTCTACTTGCGTTGGTTACATCAGTAACTAGAGCACCACCATTTTTTTTTCCACCTGTCAAGTTCTTGAGAAAATTGATTAGTAAATATTAATTTTTCAGTTTGTGTAATATACTCACATAAATTAACCACGAATCAACTGTACCAAATTGTAAGCGATCTTGTTCGTATGCCTTTTTTACTTCTGGTACATGATCCATCATCCAACGTAATTTTACAGCCGAAAAATAGGTGGTCAAAGGAAGCCCACAAACGGATCTAAGTGCTTCAGTACCCTTTTCAGATTTTTTAGAGAGTTGTTGGACAGTGTGAGAAGTACGACCATCACTCCAAACAATGGCAGGATATAAGGGGTTACCCGTTTCACTATCCCAGGCTACTGTTGTCTCACGCTGATTAGTTATACCAACACAGATAATACTAGATGCATCATGGCCTAACTGTGAAAGCTTTCTTATGGCATGTTCGATACATGTATCAACAGATGCTAATATGTCATACGGATCATGTTCGACCCAGCTAAAAAATAATAACAATTAAAATGGATTAAAAAAAAAAGTTTAAAACCAATAGTTACCCAGGATGAGGATAGTGTTGATTAAACTCCATTTGATGGTAGGTCACTATCTTTCCTTGTAGATCAAAGATAACAAATCGTGTTGAAGTGGTTCCTTGATCGATTGCACCAATAAATTGCTGTCGAGTCATTTTTTAAATTTAAACAAGTTAAAAGGAGTAAAGAAAGAAAAAGAAAAAATAAACACTGAAAGGAGGACTTATATCTATAAATATATGCACACACGTACAAAAATTTAATGAGGAGAATATTCACATGGAAAATAAAAATCGGACGAAATCAAATTCCTAATCTCCGTATAAGGAAACGATATGTTACAGTAAAAAAAAACTTTTTGTTTATTTATATATGATTTTGTTAAAAAGGAATGCAAAAATGAATAATTAGCTTCTAGGTGCACAGAGTTCTGGTCTGCAATGACTGGTGAATGCGCTTTTATCAGATTCTATCTGAAGGGTGGAATGATGAACACCGTAAATATCGCAGACAATATGTTGTCCTTTAGCGAGAATCTCATCATAATCAGCGTCTGAATCATGATTGATTTTGATGTGAGCAGTAAGAGAGTATTTACCAGGGGATAGAGTCCATACATGTAAATCATGAACAGCAATAACACCTGGAATAGACTGCAATGATTTTTCGATCAAATCAGGCTGAATGCTACCAGGTACACCTTCCATCAATACAGCCAAAGAATCCTTTACAAGGTGGTAAGTAGTATAAAGCACCAAAATAGAGAAGACAAATGTACACAAAGGATCAACAAAAGTTAAATGAGGCTTGAAAATCAGGATAATAGATGATATCAACACACCTTTTTTTATGAAAAAAATAATATAAATTAACGTTTTTATCCGATAATTTCCTATTCAGCTTAACTTACCAACTGATGCCAATAAATCACCAAGAACATGAAGGGCGGCAGCTCTCAAATTAATATTTGTTTCCTTTTTAATTAGAGTTAGACAAATCAAAGTGCAGTTTTTTCTTCTTTTTATTATTATTAATATTTATTGAAATAACTACCTTGTGGGGTCGACTTTCTTCATTACCCTCCTCAATATGATCGTGATCATCGTGGTTATGATCATGGTCATGCTCTTCATCATGGTCATGACTATGTCCATGTCCATGATGGTGTCCACCCAACACATAAGCCAAACTATATGTTTATTATATTAATAATATGCCTCTTTCTCGGTTATTTTATATACTCTTACACAATATTTACAGCGACACCAATAGCAGCTGTAATACACATCTGATAGGAAAATAATAATAATAATAATAAAAATAACACTATAAATTACCCAGTACTCTTTCTCTAGTCAAACCAACTTAATCAAACTTACTAATTTTGCGTTGATAACTTGAGGTGTTCTAATACGTTGAATTGCTTCATGGACCAAAAATCCTGTTAATATCCAGATAGTCAAAACTGATACTAATGCAGCAATAACTTCGGCTCTGTGAAAACCAAATGTATGTTCTAGGTTATTAATGACGCTATTAGTCTCCTTGACCAATTTTATTAGAAAACAAATTTTGACTTACTGCTGGTAGGTGGTTTTTCTGCAAGATATATGGCTGCCAAAGCAACAATGAAACTGGCCACGTCAGATAACAAGTGAAATGCATCGGACATCAAAGCTATTACATTAACGTTGGTATATATAAACTTGCTTATAACAAACAAAGATTTTACCTAAAGAGTTTGCAAAGTAACCGGCTATAAGTTCAGTAATGAAGAAACAACAGGCCAATGCGACTGCGAACCAGAGCTTCTTTTTGGTAGAACTTGCAGCAGAGCGATCTTTTAAAGTTACATTGGCACAGTTGTGCTGTGAGAAAGAATAAGATACTACTGATCCACTCGAGTGAGACTGTATCTGTATATCATTTATAAGTGGTGTTCTTTCAGATGGACTGCTCATGCTGATGACTCGGAAAGTAATCTAAAATCTGTTTATGTGGTCAGTGAAAGAGTAAAAGTAGAGACATGAGGAGGAGTTTACAAAAAAAAACAAAAAAACACGTGATTAACCACTTTTGCTAAATTTGAGGTCTCCTTTTCTGGAAATGGTAAGGCAAATCAAGACTATACGTATAAGGAGGTTGAATGAATGACTCAGGAATGTAATCGAATTGACATCGAACATTGACTTTATTCTTTCTTAATATTGACCGCGTTTACTTTTGGTTTCAAAATGCGTCACATCTTAAAGCTTAAGTCTAATGAGACCTTATCTTTGTCACTATCATTGAAAAAGTTTAGTTGCTAGGGAAGTTTTTTTTTTTTAAAGGTGTAATTGTCCTTATTCTGTTAAGGGATGTGGTCTAACAAAAATGTAACTGCAAGCTCTCTACATCTCTAACCATGCCTTCACTGGTACTACAGACATGGCAATGCTCTAAATGTATAATACGTGACAACCTTATCAGTTTCCAACCGGGTATACAAGTAAATTTTACTTTGTGTTCTTTATTTTTTGTATGTAACAATATTTTATTGGCTTTCTATATAATTAATGAGTAATGGCATGTCTGATATTTGATATCTGATATTCGTTTTAAAAGAACAATATGAAATTTTCTTGTGTCACCTATAGTTTTCTGCTTTAGTGTGACTTTTTTGTGGAAATGCCACTTTCTATTGGATTAAAAAAAAATCGCTATTGAAGAACAAGGGACCAGGTTGACATTACACTTACTTTTTTTTTGTCTTGATTTATTATATAATTACTCTCAAAATGTTTGGCCAATTATGGAATGCAGCTGCCACACGTTTCTCTTCTGTAGCAGCTTCTAATGTCGCTCGTCCTTCCATGATGCAGCAAGGTTCTAGCATTTTGTCATCCAGGTAAACCAGACTAATCTTGAGTGAAAAATATTTTATTAAAATCGATCTTTCAAACAGCATGACTGGATTTCGCGCTCCCACCAGTGTCTTCAGCTCCTTACAGATGCGTTTCGTAACATACGGTAACAGTTATCAACCTTCCCAACTCGTCCGTAAGAGAAGACATGGATTTTTATCTCGCTTGGCAACCAAGAACGGACGTCGTGTTGTTATGAGACGTCGCGCAAAGGGAAGAAAATTCTTATCTCACTAATATACTTGACAAGCTTAACAAAAGCAAACATGCAACACCTTTTCCTATTGTACATTATATATAAAAAGAATATAGAATAACTTTTTTTTCTTTTTTTTTCTTATTTCTTTTTTCTGTCTATTTATTACTATTTTGACATGCTTTGATCCAACACTGCCTTGACAACTTTACTGAAATCGGATGGTTTGGGGTTCAGCTTCAGTTGATCAAATATAATACGTCGGAAATGTCGGCCAACACGGCCATGATACATTGCCATCAATGGTTTAACCATAAGCGTAAGAGGCGGTAAACCATAATCTCCTTTTTCTATTTTTATTGATAATAAGTCATCGGCATAATCTATTTGTAAATGTTAGAAACAGAAAAGGGTATTATACATCACATATTACATACCCAAGTATTCATTTAGGATATCCTCTTGTGTTTTAAGGTGTTTGTCGCTGTAAACATCTTTATATATAAACAATTAATTAAAAGCTGAATATTATATAAGTTTTTTATAGCTTGATATTATATTTACCTTTGTCTATTTCTTGTAAAAATAAAGGATCATCCATTACTTTTCTACCAATCATACAACCATCCACTTTATCTAGTGCTGCTTTAATATTTATAGTTTCGGTAAAGCCACCATTAATGGTGATAGGTAGTTGAGGAAATGTTGATGCCAATTCATATACTCTATCATAATTTAACGGAGGTATTGTTCTGTTCTGTTTAGGAGACAGGCCTTTCAAGATGCATTTTCTAGCATGTACAATTAAATGGGGAAGAGGCCTTGAGCAGGTGTTTATTGTGTTTACCTGAATATTTTATCCTTGTTACTCCTGTAGTATATAATCTAATCTAATACTTTTATACTTACAAATTTGTACAAAAAGTCAAATGAATCCTCATTATCAACTCCTATTCTACATTTTACAGTAACAGGTAAAGTCACATTGTATTTATCCATCTTTGTTAATATCTCAGCTACTAGATCTGGTTTTTTCATCAAAATCGCTCCAAATTGCCCATGCTGTACATTTGGGCTGGGACATCCGACATTTATGTTAACTTGACTATAGCCATAATCTTGTAAAATCTTGGCGGCTTGGGCCATGTTTTCCGGATCTGCTCCGCCTAATTGAACAACAATGTTTGATCTAGGTTTTCCTACAAAACGATCTAAGTGATCTGCGTGATGAGTAATTGCTTGGCTATGATACATTTCAGTGTAATAGTCGTATCGTTCCGATCCAGATATAACATGGAGTAATTCCAAGAATTGCTAATTTTAAGGGATCTATCAATTAAAAGAAAAATAAATGGACAAACAGTATAACACTTACAGGGGTTGTTATATCAACCATAGGCGCTACGCTCACAGGCCTAGCTAACCTTGTGTGTAGTGAACGGGTTGATAAATGATTGAATTTGATCAGCCCACCTGACTTGAACATTTTGTTTGCAGAATTCTTTACTGAAGAAACAAACAAACAAATTACTTCGTAGCTGTGGTATGTCTAAAAACAAGTCACATATTCACCAATACAATAAGTTGAGTTTTTTCAAGCGCTTTGATTCTCTTTACCTTTCTTTCGATACATGGCTTCCATGGACCTTTATGAAATGAGTATGAAAAATCTCAAAAGAAGGCAACAGTATAAACAAGAACAGGATATTATTGAAAAGTATCCTGATAACTATGAAGTGAATGACGAAGATATAAAATTTAACAAATTACAAAAGTCATCCTATAATCAGGTACCATACTAGTCAGTGAATGCTACTAAAAGAAAAGAAAAGAAAAGAAAAGAAAAAAAAAAGCAGCATGATTATTGATTAGGGTATAAAAATGTAGCTTTTTTCATATATATCCTCCAACAAGCATCTATTGGCAACAGTCATTCTTACCATTATTTCATTTGGTACTCGACTTTATGCTATTGATCGCGCTAATAAAGTGATCTGGGACGAGGTAAGTTCTGTTAATTTGCTTCAAAACTAATTTAGTCTCATTCTTGTATATTAATTTAACTTGCAGGCTCATTTTGGAAAGGTAAATATCAAAACAAACAAATAAACATAAGAGAGGAAAAGAAAAAGTAAAGAAAAAAAAGGCTAAACAGCCATTTATTAGTTTGGCTCTTACTACTTAAAACGTGAATTTTACTTTGATGTCCATCCTCCTCTTGGAAAGATGCTTATAAGCTTCTCTGGTCTTGTTGCAGGATATAATGGCTCATTTGATTTCGAATCCCAGAAACCTTATCCTGAAGAAGTAAATTTTGTCATGATGCGTAGTTTTTGTGCTGCTTGGGGAGCTCTTATGGTACCTGTTGCATACGGTACAGCTTATCACCTTAATATGTCTGCGAAAGCATGCTTTCTAAGTGCCTCAATGGTTCTTTTTGACACAGCTCTCTTGACTATCAGTAGATTTATTTTATTGGATTCGATGCTTATGTTTTTTACATGTCTCTCTTTCTTCTGCCTAGCTGGATTCCGTAATTGCAGAAAGGAACATTTCTCCTCAAGGTGGTGGTCATGGCTTGCTGCAACTGGTGTATCAT
>VCJD01003493.1:21892-32697 GCA_024140245.1 Backusella tuberculispora | reverse complement strand
AAAAAAAAAAAAGAAAAAAAAAGATTTTATTAGTCATTTCTAATTCCTTTCCTCTTTTTTATTTTTACTGATTCTATGTATTAAGCTTATTTTATCAAGTTATTTGTTTATTATGAGTGTAGAATATGCTTACGATCTACCTCACTATTCCGAAAAAAAACCAAATGCAGAAAGGTGTAACACACCAAATGAACCTGAACACAGTTTATTATTAGCAGAACCCAGAGGATTAGATAATTTATTTGAACGTGGTGCATTTCAAGTAGAACGTGATATTTCTTTCCCAAAAAGACGTCAAAGTGAATCTACCTCAGTAGATTCTGCAGAGATTCCCAGCCAAACATTAGTATCATCCTCATCATCCCCCTCCTCTTCATCTTCAACTACTATACAAAGTAAGAGTTTCAACTTTTCTTCACTATCTTGGCTCAAACAAAATTACACTCAGCTTCTTAGTTCAAAGATACAGAAACTAAGCGTTTATGGTGATAATGATAATACGGAAAAACACCAGCCGGTTAGTCATCAAATGGTAGATCGATATACTGTGCTTTTCAAGAAAATGAGAAAAACTTTCAAATTGTTGAGAAAAAGTATTTGCGCTAATGAGAAAAGCTTTCAATTTATTGAGGAAAAGTGTAAAAGTTAATGAGAAAATCATCAGGAGCAAGAAAGAATGCTTAAGGGGTCATCTCGTGATACCACGCCACAGATACGATTTGGTAAGACAAAATCGTTGTAATTATTGGCAATGACTTAAAAGTAGCCTTTTAGTCAAATCATTTGAATTAATACTTGTATATTGCTCAAAATAACATAAACGAGTGAGACACATAAATTGTAAAAATAATATACAAGAGCATTATGGAATTTGTCATTGAGAAGAAAAATAAGTGAAGTAACCCATCACATATAAGCATAGCAATCCATGTATCAAAATAATACTCTTAGAGTGTGTTGAATTAGCTTGATTATACATCCATACAGTTTCAATCGATAAATCAAATTTGTATCTGATATCCACTTTGAATATGTGTACCCTGACTTGCTCCCCAACCTCATAATAACTATGTCTAATCTGATATTACTCCATTGACTCTATTTGATAATACTTGTTTCTATCATGACTCTTTATTACTCTTTGAAATATGCTATTATGTTTATAAATACCTTTAATTGCTACTTTTTTTTTATCGTCTACTTTTCTAAATTATTTTATCATTCTTTCTCAACAATTTGAATTTTTTTCTCAATTTCTTGAAATAAACAATGCTTACTATCATTCAGATACTGGCTATATCCACGGCAAAACGCTGTTAGGTTTAAAACTACCAGGAATATCTTTAGAAATTTTATTGAGAAAAGATAACTACGGGATTGGTATGGCATCACCTTTTATGGACGAATTAAAGGTGGTTAGTAAATTATTTCATATCCATCCACTCACAACCGAAGATATTATGTCACATGAAATTAGAGAGAAATGTGATATATCTAGGCATTATGTTTTTACATGTTACCGGGCTTTCTTGTATGATAGTCAACAGTAGTTGAAACATGTTAACTCTTATAGCATTGTAGCAAATCAAAGTTTACTTACAGTAAGTTCGTTAATACTTAAGAATATAACTTGAATCTATCTATTTATCAATATATTCTGTATAGATATACGTAGTTTCATTTTGATAACGTACCTCACATTTATTAGAGTAGTATTCAAAAAGTTTCATCCCGACATTTTTTCGCTTGTTCGTTTCTTTCGTAGACAAATCATGATATGACAGTAACATTTATACCATTTAATAGTAGAGTTTTTCCGATTTTTTTTAAAATAAGATTACACTGTCATATCATGAATATTTCATGAGATAAATGAAAGAGAAAAATAAAGTCCCGTTGAAATTTTCTAAATACTACTCTATGTACAACAAAGAGTTTATCAATTACAAAATTATATTGAAGTAATTCCTGATTGGATCAATTACGCAGTAATGGATGAAATCACTGATATTTTCGCACCGATAATACAGCAGATAAAATCTGAAGGGGATACGATTGATGATCTGGTAGTTTTATACAAGACAGATTAGTCCTACATAATATTATGCACTGGTAGCTGTCGTAAAAAAGTGATACAGATGGTACGACTACTGGCGACCAAAGTAGAAGTGCTACGGGGTCTAATCAAACGATTGGAGGAACGAACGAAAGAGTTGGATATGTATCATAAAATAGAAAAGAACCATGAAGATGGCGATAATTATGAGTTGAGTACTAGAATCTATCCAGAAGTTAGATTATACCTGGTTAATGTTCAGGATCATATTTTGACCATGCTCCAGAATTTGAATCATTATGGTAAAGAGCTTGATAGATCAGAATCAAACCATTTGGCACGTACTTCAATAAAGTTGGCACAAACATCCAACTCAACCAATCATATTATTGGGAGATTGACGATTTTTGCAACAGTTTTCTTGCCAATGAACTTGGTAACTGGTTTGTGGGGTAAGTGACTAGTTTTATTTTTGTACCTTGTTTTTTTTTCTTTCTTTATAAGCACATGATTATTATTTGATATTATCAAAATTGACTTTTATTATTGTGATTATTATTATTAGGTATGAATATAAAGGTTCCTGGTAAATATTATGATAATCTTGTTTATTTTTCATGGATTTTATTTGGCTTTTTGGTATATGCAATAATATCACTTTCACTGGCAAGGAAGTTTAAAGCAATTTAAAAAATAATCTTTTTCGGCTATTGAATTTTCTTTTCAGGTGTGAGAATAAACAATGACTAAACTCATTTAAATATAAAAGAATTTAAATATACTAATAACCTACGCATAAATAAAATAAAATAAGATATTCTATCTATTTTTTTTTCTCATACTCTTTCACTTTTATTTTATTTTTTTCTAACGTGTATAAAAAGAATGGCTGATTCCATTGCATTCCCAAAGACTGAGTTTCTTTTGTTGTCAGCACCTGAACCTCATGTCTTGTTGATTACTATTAACAGACCTAAACAGTACAATGCTCTTAATCCCGCTGCCAACTGGGAGCTTCATCGCGTCCTTGACTGGGCTGAAGAAGAAGAGTCTATTTGGTGTATTATTGTAAGTAATAGTAATCATACTAAAAAAAGAAAGAAAAAGCGGAAAGACTGTTATTGTTAACACATATATATAAACATATAATATTATCATTTTCCTCTTTAATATAGGTGACAGGTGCTGGTGGAAAGTCTTTCTGTGCCGGTATGGATCTTGTAAGCGCCCACCATGCTAGAGAAGATTCCACCGACAACGATAGCAAGAACTTAATCGGTGGCACCACCCTTCCTCCCACCGGTTTTGGAGGTCTTTCCAACCGTAGAATGGCCAGAAAGCCCGTGATTGCTGCTGTCAATGGATTTGCTTTGGGTGGTGGTACTGAAATGATCTTGGCCTGTAACATTGTTGTTGCTACTGAGAAGTCTCAATTCGGTTTACCTGAAGTAAAGCGTGGTGTAGTCATTGCTGCCGGTGGTTTGGCTCGTTTGGCTCGTTATGTCAGCTACCAAGTTGCTTCTGAAATGGTCTTGACAGGTCGCTTCTTGTCTGCTAACGAGGCTAAGGAACATGGTCTTGTCAATGAAGTCGTTTCTAATGATACTAATGTAGTTGATAGTGCTCTTTCTTGGGCTAGAAAAATTACTGCAAAGTAAGTTGAACAAAAAAAAAAGTGTATATAACAAACAAATATAATCGCGGATTGGATTGGATTTTTTTAATCATGCTTCATAATTTAAAGCTCCCCTGATGCTGTCTTCTTAACCAAGCAAGGCTTATTATTGGCCCTTGAACGTGCCTCTATGACTGATGCCACCAATGAATGGATGGATTCTCCTGAGGCTACTGTTTGGAGACAAGGTGAGAACTTATCAGAAGGTTTGATGGCATTTGCTCAGAAGAGAAAGCCTCAATGGAAAAATCCTGCTTCTGTCAAGTCCAAGTTGTAAAAAATAAAAAGATGGAATAATAAAATATATATATTTGTACTATTACTTTACTTCCAGAACCCTTACCTCCTTCCAAAAAAAAGGAATTATCTTATGACTATATTTTAGAAGATTTAAATTTCATCTTTTGATGAGTTTATTTTCAATCAGGATAAATCGAAAATGAACTCTGAGAACTTTCATCAAATATAAAAATGTCTAAAAATAGAAATAAAAGTCACATAGAAGAGCGTCACCTTTTTTTTTATATAAAAAAGTGAGTAGTTCCAAACGCGATTTATCGTGTTTATACAAAGCAAAAAAAGATAAAATATGAGTGATTTAAAGAATAAAGGAAAGAGAAAGTATAATGAGGCCTTCAATGACAAATTACCTTGGGTCGAAAAATATAGACCAGTCACTTTAGATGATCTTGTTTCTCATAAAGACATTACAAAAACAAGTAAATGACAAGAATAATAGTAATAATAGATAGAGTATTCATTTATTAGTGAATTAACCATAAAAAAAAACTCGTTCTAGTTGACACGTTTATTGAACAAAAGAGATTACCACATTTACTATTTTATGGACCTCCTGGTACCGGTAAAACGTCTACTATCCTTGCCTGTGCCAGAAAGCTTTATGGTGAAAAGTTTAAATCAATGATTTTAGAATTGAATGCGTCTGATGACCGCGGTATTGATGTTGTTCGAGAACAAATTAAAAATTTTGCAAGTACACGTACTATTTACAGCACAGGTGTCAAGTTGATTATATTGGATGAAGCAGACGCTATGACCATAGCAGCACAAGCAGCTTTACGTCGAGGTAAACTTCATAATAAGAGTAATAATAATAATAGTCAATATATTAAACTATTTATTTGGTAGTAATTGAGAAATACACAAAAAACGTCAGATTCTGTATCATTTGCAACTATATCAGTAAGATCATTCCCGCTATTCAATCACGATGTACTCGATTTCGTTTTGCACCCCTTGCACCTGAACAAGTAGCTAGTAGACTTGATTTTATTGTGGATAATGAACGGGTTAACTTGACAGAAAGCGGTAAAAAAGCATTATTGAAACTTTCCAAAGGTGACATGCGTCGAGCTTTGAATATTCTTCAAGCATGCCATGCTGCTTATGATACAATTGATGAGGATGAGATTTATACCTGTACAGGCAATCCCCGACCACAAGATATTGAACGCATCTACAATTGGTTAATGAATGATGAATTTACCACTGCTTACTCAAGTAAGTTTATTTATACTATATGTATACTTGATTATTTCATCATTGAATGAAAAGAAAGAGGTAGAAGCTATGTGATTACTAAAACAATAATGATTATTATTATCATTATCATTATCATTATTAGATATTGAAAGATTAAGAGCAGAAGCAGGGTTAGCATTACAGGACATTATAACTGAAATACATGACTTTATTGGCTCATATGAATTCCCACCTGCTATGCGTTTGTTTATATTGGAAAATTTGAGTGATATTGAATTTCGATTAGCTGAAGGCGGAAACGAGCAGATTCAATTGGGTGCTCTTGTTGGAACATTCAAATTGGCTGCAGAAAAAGCTGCTTAAATGATCGTATTTTATAATAAAACAACTACAACTACAACAACAACTATGATAATAATAATAATAAATGTTATGTGTATACTTATTTATTTCAATGTCAGTACAGTTTATATCGAATTACATTAACGATACTTTCAATAGAAATCGACAAAAAAAACAAGAGTACAATGCAATATTTTTGGGGGGTCAATAGAAAGATAGGAGAGAGATTTTGATTTTGTATCTTTATTACTATTGAAAATATCAGTTGCAAACCCAAAGAGATGGTTTTGATTTACCCCCATCTCCATCGCCAGAGCTCTTTCTTCACGTCAAGTACAGTAGTGAAAACTTGACTGAAATAGTTGATAATGAATGTAAACTCGTTTTCTCTCTACAAGTTATTCTTAAGCCTATGTGTAATTTTTATCAATTACAAACTTTTTTTTTCGATTTATAACTTTTATCTTATTGTCTTTCATTTAATTTTGATGCTGCACCACTGGAATCACGTAAGGTATTCCTTGAATATTAGTAAAATATATTTGGATTTCAGGTATCTTCACTGGATTCTGTAGTTCTCTCTGCCAAATTGGTTTCTGATTTCGAGTGGTTATTATCTGTTGCTCTTTCTATCGAGTTGGTTTCCATCTTCGAATAAATTATCTTTGAGAAGTTTTATTTTGCTCTCGTCAATCTCTTTAATAAAGTTTAAAATATCATGTCCTGTATTTACGCAAAAGATATGTATAGTTTCTTCACAGCGGTATGTGTAAAGGAATGCTATTTCTAATTTATTTTTGAAAAGAAGTGTAGTCATTGTGCATATCTGTAGAGTCTCTACACCTTTCTTGATCCTTCATGTGTCCATGCTATAAAATACACAGATCATTGTGAAATAATGCCCATGTAAAATGTAAACACTTTTGCACATACCGTAGTGCATGCTCTTAATGTGACATCCGCATTAGTTTAAATTCTGATACGCCTTTACACCTTCTACATAGCACACGCACACAAGTCTTTTTTGAATACATTAAAATTGTAGATATGATTTTGTAGCTGAAGCGAATGAACCAGAATTATAACTCGTTGATGTACTTGATCAAAGTGCCTCAGCATTTTTTAGTATCTGCTGTATTTACTGTATTTTTCAAGAAAATGAGAACAACTTTCAAATTATTGAGAAAAGGTATTCATATTAATGAGAAAAAAACTAAAAATCAACGAGAAAAGTTTTATAAAAACATAAAAGGTTAAAGGGGCTCTTCTCATAGCACTCTGGCAGAGAGACAAGTATGTAAAATATAAAGTATTTTGTATGATTAAATGTAAATGAACAAAATATCCTTTGTTATTCTTTAGAGAGATAGTTTGGAACTCGTTACAGTGGTCTTGATAAAATTACTCTTCCAGCATTAAACGATAGCCCACTCTATTTCTTTACTATCACACTGAAAAATCAATCTTTTTTTTTTAGTATAAATACGATTGTACTATTCCCGGACAGTTTGGTCACTCAGTGCGGCATTACACTACGATGTGTCAATTTTCTAGAACAATACAGTGGTCTCTCGATAAATTCACCCCTTATTGGGGATACCGAAAGAGTGAATTTATCGAATAGTAAAATCAACGAATACGGATGTTATTTTTTAACGGTGTTTTTGATGACTTTAAATAAATATATGCAGATTATTTTGTAAATACCGGATAATGTGTATTAAGCGATATTGAAAATGTTAGTTTAAGTCAGTTAAAAACATAGTTAATAGTTAGTAATATATGAATTAAAATAAAGAATAATATTTGGACACTGAGTGTTATGGCTAGAGTGTTATACCTACACTTATATGATACTCATAATAGAATAATTATATAATGATATAAGCGTAACTCTGTAAGCACTACTTTATCTTTAAATTGTAACTTTCCAACCACTCACAAAACACTTAAGATTATATAAAATGAATAACTTAAAGCATAAATTCTAAACATCAATCATCCACGGATTTAACAAAATAATATATAATCTCCAACCTTTCGCATATATGAATAGAGCTCATAATTGAAATAAAGAAAGATGAGTTCATTTTTTTTTGTTGAGTTTGATAACCATCCCATTTTTACCTTTTTTTATTATTTTGAGTTGATTGAATATAACGATCATAATAAAAAAAAAACAATTACAAATAGAAAAAATATTGGCCATTCTTTTCTTCCTTGACCTATTTTTAAAATCTATTGGCTTACATCTTCCCTCACTTAAGATTCACTATTCCCTAAAAACAGTGAAAGTGAATTTATCGAGGATAGTGAAATTTCACAGCTATTTCTATAGAGGGGGTCGCGAAAATAGTGAATTTATCAAAGAGTGGATTTATCGAGAGACTACTGTAGATATGCAAAGTGAGAATCTCTGGATGAAATAGTATATTATATATAATCAACGCACTTTATTTCAGTAAATACCTATTTAATTATACTTTATAAAGTTGATTTAAAAATGAAGGAATATTTTTAGTAAAATTATAGATATATCAGTATATTGACTAAACGCTTACCAATCTAATCAAACGGAGCACGGTGGGGATGGTTTTTTGACACTGTGATCAACTTTGGAGGTCTTTCTGTTTGTTTTTTAGGCACATCGATATAAAGCACTCACATTGAAATAAACGCAAAAAAAAAATCTTTAAGATAAAAAGAGAAAAAGATTGATCAAATAGCTAATTAACTGAAACAATGTAACCCCTCTCGTACATATAAATGGATTTAATGTTTTTTATTGATAAGTGAGCCCAATCAAACATTAACAGTAGAAATCGAGTCTGTTCAGTTTGCTGAAACAGGTTTTTAATAAAATCTTACAATATAAATAAATAAATAAATATATATATATATATATATATATATAGAAAGAAAGAGCAGCATTATAATTAAAGTATAAAATGCAACTACGTAAAATGGCTTGAATATGAAGACATATTTTACAAAAACACTAAATTTCATTGAAAACATGGCGACTTTTCGGGTTTTACGTGTTTAACGACATTCATTTCTATTACTCTAGAGGTATAATAAGCAGCTAAATAATACGTGATCATTGTAAGAAGAGAAACTAGTACTAACATAGTGATCATTATGATTAATTTTATGAAACTAGTATTGAATGGCAGTACTATAATATCTCCATACTCTGATCAAAATTTATATACATCTATTTAGCCCATCTCTTAATAAAAAAATATATATATAAAGTTTTGGGAGAGGTCTTTCTTTAAAAACGACTCTACCATAGTATACAGAACTAATTCCAAGGTTAATTGGACATTTGACCATAATATTCTAGACTCTATCTAGAATATTTCTAACACTCGCAGTTTCTGGTGCATGAAAGTATATAAGCGTATTTATAGTTAAACTAATGTCACCGCCACGCTAATATGTGCCTTTATGTTTTTTTTTATGCTTTATCTTATTTTATTATTCAGGAAAGGACATCAATCTGCCATGACTTGAACATTCTACCAAATTCAAATCTTGCACACGTTTATTATCTTAGATTGTTGGTAGTTATTAGTATTCTGGATCAAGGGTTTTTAGGGTCCGTATTAGTGTAAAGGGTTTAGTGATATATATATTATATTAAAGTTAAGGCTGTTTAAAGTGAGAGTCAGATTAAAGAAAATGCTCTATTTTAAATTTCTTAATTTTAGGACACGTTCCGCCTTTTTTTTTTTTTGCATAAATCACTAAAATTAAAAGAATGATCCTTATCTTGATTAAGCTGATCAATGATAAATAAACATTAACAATGGTATCCAACTACTATACCTAGTCTTTTTTATTTTTTTATCTTTTTATTTTTCTGGTTTTTAGAAATAGAAGCAAGAAAAAGAGGAAACTTCTATGTGGTGTTCGACAGTGTGTGTTTATGTTTAAATCTCAATGCATAGGCTGCTCTCAAGTACATACTTTTACTTAACATGTCATACAAATATTACCAATAATATAGATAGCCTTGGTATATAAATCATATACTCTCTATAGATTTATAAGTCGTCTATATTTTAACTCGTTGGAAGTATTAAATGGCCTATTTTATAGATATATAGAATCCATATTGTATAACATATGACAGGCTCTTCTGTGGTAGTACTCCAGAATGACCTAACAAGTGGTACCTCATCTTCATCCCCAAAATTGTATATATATACAATCGACAATACTTTTATTGAATTCTCTAACCAGATTCGTATAATTCTTTCAACGACTGGTCTAACATATATAAATAAACATATATAAATAAAAAGGGAAAAAACTGGGTTCTGTTTATATATCCATTTTTAACATATCCCCTTTTATTTTAAACACAATACTTTTTGTTGTTGTTACTTTTGCTGTTAATGTTGTTGTTGACATTCTCTTTGGTACTTATACTCATTTTAGAATTATAATGGAATTTTCCTTTTTAGATAAACACGGTTGTTACTTGTTAAGAATGAACACGAGTATCAAGTAGCTTTATGAAGACTAGCCTCAGTATAAAACTATATTCAACGTTACATTGGTTATTTATACCCAAGTCATACACAAACGACAAAAAACAATAAAAAACGTTCTCATTGGTATATTTATTCTGAAACGTGTAAAATAGTACATTTTATTATATATGTAGAAGCATTATATCTGTGTATATAATTATATTTGTTAAACAAGTGAATAATAAAAAGTAGATTTACAATTTAATACAAAGTATTAAACTATAAACAATGGCTCTGGTTAGAATCCATCCATTATAAAATAGGTATTTTGCGTCGTGAACTATTATAAAGCCCCTCAACTTTAACTTTAAAATTTTTTGGGGAAATGTAAACTCAATACATGTGTACCCTTGAAGTTGTTGCTTATTATAGATAAAAAAATATGTGTGTGCTAGCATTTTAAACTAAATAAAAGAAATGGCATGTGTTTTAAAAAATAATATTTATAATACACTTGACAAGGGCCGACTTGAAAATTATAAATCTGTTGTATAATGCTAAAGGAGTTTCTTCTTTTAACATATTAAAGTGTGATGTTATTAGTCATTATTCTTTCTATGATATCAACCTTTTTTTTCCATAATCATATATGTCGGTTTGGCATATCATTACATTCTTTAATATAGCATATAGTCAAATATAAATATTATAACCACTAAAGGGAACGGAAAGGTCAGTACATTGA
>VCJD01003491.1:1720-13956 GCA_024140245.1 Backusella tuberculispora | reverse complement strand
TCGATTTCCCTTTTTTTTTTTTCTTTCTTTACACCTTCTCCTCTTTTGTGTCTCGGGTAACTTAATAACAGGAAATACAAAGGGAAATAATGATGTTCAAGATGTTTGGCTCTGTCAGACTAGTGCAGGAGGTCACAAGGTCAAACAGGTCTTCTCCTTCTTCACTAGACTCTGAAATACAAGTTCAAACAGAACCAACTCAACAAAATTCAACTTCAAGTACAACTACAACTACAGCAATAAAATCAAAAGTAACTCCAATTAAAAAAACTACAGCAAATATAGCAGCAATAGAAGCAATTGCTGCAACTGCTGATCAACTCACTGATCCCGAAAACTTGTACATACAATCACCTTCAATGCAGCCACTAATCACCTCATTTACACCTTTACCGTCATCACCGTCATCATCAATGCTATACTCGTCATCTTCAAAAATTATACCCAAAACACCAAAAGTAGTAAAAACAAATTTTAATAAAGCAAACTATACCACCTTTCGTAATATATTCCTAGACTTCTCTTCAAGAACCCGTAAACCGAATCAAAAATATAATGTCCGTCATTATAGAACCCGTCAGCCTTCCCTGACCACAAACAATTACATGACACGACCTGCGTTTCCTGCACTTGGACGCAAACACGCAGCAGGTGCTGCTTCCAAAATCGATGTTCTCAAACAAGAAAATAATGATGGTGATGATGGTGAAAAGAGTAAATCACAAAAATTACTTTGTTTATGGCCGCTGCCAATAGTCACCCGTTACATGATATTACTTGCACTCATTGTTTCTGGATTAAATGCCCTACACATACTTAGTCTCAAATGTGTCGCACCTTCATTTGTCATTTACAGATGGGATTTCAAGAACTTGACCCTCTCACCCTTTTTATTCGACTTTACGTTGCAGGGCTTATTTCTCTTTGGCTGGAACGTACTTATTATGGGCTTGTTTGAAGAATCTTTGGCTCATATGGTGGGTGGCACGCGTCGCTTTGTTACCTTGTTGGTCACTTTATTTACCATTGTTTCTTCTGTTCGTGTTGGGCTTGGCTATTTCTTTTCAAAATCAACAGGCTGGGCTCTTCCAATGCTATTCTTTAGTAACTCAATGCACGAATGTAACAAAGGTAAATAATAGAATGCAAATAATGCACATCTCTTTTTTCTAAAAAAAAAAATTATTTCTTACTTATAGGATTGGCGCCCTTTCTATTTGCATTACTTGTTGTACAGTCACTTAGTATTGAAGATAAATACATTTTGATATATGGACAACAAGAAAATAATAAGCTTACCGTGCGCAAAGTCACACTTCAGTTATTGATGTGTCTTGTCAACTACTCAACCAAGAACATCCTTTGGTGGTCGGTCACGGGAGTGTTCACAGGATTTCTTGTTACAATTGTTCTTCAAACGATTCTAGCTCGAGAAAAGCGAGAGGACTCGTTCAAGGTCAAGGATGCAAGTGACTTTATTACTCTGGAGCAATACCGTCGCACACCTCTTTGGAGGCTCGTATGGTCTTCAATGAAGAAGGGAGCTCTGGTTGTGACGGTAACAATGTCGATTTTGATGACGATCAATTCTTACTATACGCAGGAACAGCGTGTGACAGCTACCCAATTAAACAGTTTTTCTGCAGATCGGTACTTGTTTACATTTGTGTTCATGACAGCACCTAGAAGAGGAGACCCAGCCTACCTTTCTCGAACAATCGAGTCTTATCTTTCAAATTGGCCAGAGAACCCATCTCCAGACTCACCTTACAACCGAATGCAAGCCATCATCTACACGCACTTCACAAACCATTCTCAGTATGATGAAGCCGTAGCACATTTCTCTCAAACCCCCAAGGGGCAGCGCTATTTGAAGTGGGTGCGTGAAGATGGAAACGAATTAAATCAGCGCTTGCATGTGTCAAAAGCATTGGATCTCGCTACCCGCGAATATCCAAGCACTTACTATGCCTTGATGGAAGATGACTTTCCTGTATGCGGAAAGCGTGAATGGCATGAAATTGAAAACGTTATTTACAAAGCGGATCAATCCGTGCCTGATCATTGCGGTGTCTTTGTAGGTACAGGTGGAAGGTGAGTTTAGTTGCAGCAAGAAAAAAAAATGAGTTGGTATTTACTTACATGAACCCATTTTTTATTATGACTATTTAGTGGATTATTCTTAAAACCAGACATTACACGTTTAACATCACAACTTTTATTAAAATATTCTGACATGCCACCAGACATTATCATCCAGAATTGCCTAACTGGTCGTTTGGATGAATGTGCAAAATGTGAAGACAAACTAGTTACTAGCAAAAGACTATTAATGTATCATATTGGTTACAACACCTCAACCAGTGCCGATAGAGTTTATAGAAAAGATGAATTTCAATGTGGATGGCGCCACCCATTTGTAAGTATTATCATTGTTTTTATTATTAGTATGCTTATTAATGTGTTCTGTTTTAATGTATAGAATGGAAATCCAAGTGCCATCACACTTTAATCATTTTATTATTATTATTATTATTTTTACTTTTATTACTATTATTTATTTATTATTTTTATTTATTATAATTGCTATTGTAATTTGTACAGCATCCTTCCTTTTTTTTTCTTTTAATAACTAACAAACTAATAATAATGTTCGCTTTATTGTTATTTTTTAATAATAATAAATTGCTTCTTTTTCTTTTAATAATAATAGAAATATTTAAGTTTGGAATGTTGATTTATTCAATCCATTTTTCTTTTTCTGTGTTTTCTTAGTGTGATGCTCAAATATCTTCATAATTAATAATAATATATTGTAATAATGATTTCATTTTTTTTAAAAAAACAATTTATTCTTACTGGATGACAAAGCTTATTTAAAACCCATAGTTTGTCTGTGCTTGACTCGGAAACTTACTGTTATTAAACCGTCGATATTAAGGATAGTAATAATAGTAAAATATATTAATTTATGACAGGTAAACAAGACTTCTAAAGGAGAACAAATATATGAATATATAGAACCTTTATCGTATATTGAGAAGAAAAAATAATCAACTGCTACTTTAATACTTTCTGAAACATGATGTGGCACGAAAGAAAAAAAATTCTTTATTAGGAAATACATAACTCATTTGGTACAAATGTCTACAAGTTTTTTTTTCCTGCATAATCTATCTCATACTTCTTCTATTTCAAGATTTTTACTTATCTCTTGAATGGCGCTAATAAAAAGTAAAACCCGATTTTGTAATCATATAGTCATCATATATTCTATTATTGGCACTATTAACTCAATTAATTATAATAAGGTTTTAAGATTACGTAAAATTCTCCAGAGTGTACCTCTTCCACCAATCATTTTTTGCTATTGTCTTGAACATGTAATTTTTTTTTTTAGCTACTGATCCTGTATTTGCGACTAGAAGAATATAGAACATTTATTTGACAAAGCTACCCTTGTGCTTAATGATGCAAAAAAGTGTAACGTTTTGAAGATGATAATAAGATAAAGAAGGTACCCATGTTTGTGCAGAAGTATTTATGTGTGTTTTTTGTTTTGATGTTTCAAAATCGATTTATATCTCTTGTGGTTTGAATAGAAATAAAGCTACTTTCATACTCATAGTACTCTATTTGAGCACTATACTCTGATATAGATGAATTTTATAAATAACACACTTACATGGCCTTTTAATGCTTCCTTTTTCTGCTTCTTTCCACCTAAAATCGATTGTTATGGCGTAATAGTAAGTAGGCAGTATAATTCATTATAAACTAATTCAGTATAATTCGTTCAATACCTAAAAAAAAGTATAAGTCGATATGTCTTAGTGGTGTTATGCGAGGAATCAAGCTACTAAACATGTCGGCTAATCAAATCGAAAGCATAAATGACATAATCAAGACGTCTAATGTTAGTTTTTTTTTAGTCTACATCAAACCTTCCTCAAAAACATAAAAAGTATAAAAAGAGGGTGCCATATCAACTATTTTTTTTCATCAACTCATATACTATTTTATATACTTATCAATATCAACATGTCTTGTAAGTATAATATGAATAGGGGCGGAAAACATATATAACAAATATATACATTATATATATTTTTGTTGGCTATAACAACTAACTCATCACTGTACCGCATTTTTAGCTAAATTTATCATCACTTTCAAGAAGAACACCCCCGATACTGCCATCGAGGCTAAGGTCAAGCAGGTAGAGGAAGCCGGTGGAAAGGTTGCCCAGAGATACGACTCTGCGCTGAAGGGTATCTCCGTTGAAGTCCCCGATAGCGGTATTAGTACCATGTCTACAGCTCTCGGCGACGAACACATTGCTGGCATCGAAGCTGATGGCGAGGTCACTACTCAAGGAAAGGTCCTTCTTGGAGCATAATTTTTTCTAAAAAAAATGGGGCTCTTGATTTACATGATATACCCCCCTTTCAAATATATATAAACTTTTTCAAAAACGTTATTGCAAATCATTTTTTTCTCTTGATTTGTATTCAATAAATGCTGTATATGTCTTTTAAAGTAATTTTTCTTCGTCTATTTTTAAACGTGTACTTTTTATTAAGTAGTATTTATATCAGTAAAGATATTGAAAAAAAGGGGGACTAAACACCGCAGTATCAACATTGAAGGCCAAGGCTACGCTGCCAAGAACATCGATTGGCTGGGCAACATGTGACATATCGGGAAGTAAAATCCATTTTGTCAAAAAGGCATATAAGGATATTTGTATTACAATGAAAAAAGGTTTAAAAGGAGAGCGTTGAGTTTATCAACTGTTTTCTTTTTCTTTTATCATTAATTGTAATTTTTAATTTATCAAGATGTCTTGTAAGTATATATGTATATGATTATGTTATTATGTGGGTGTTGGGAGGAAGAGTATATTGAATTGGTTTTTGGACACTATATACTTTATTACTCTTTTGTTCAAGTATTAATATTTTCATTCATCTTCCTTTAGCCACCTATATTGTCACTTTCAAGAAAGATACCCCTGATAGCGTTATCGAGGAAAAGATCAAGGAAGTAGAGGGATCCGGTGCCACTATTGGTCACAGATACAACTCTGCCATCAAGGGTTTCTCCGTCGAGGTCCCTAACGAGTCCGTAAGTGCTTTGTCTTTTGATAGCGAACACATCGATGGTGTTGAGGCTGATGGTGAAGTTACCACCCAAGGAAAGTCTCTTCTCAAGTAACTTGTATATTCGCTATACCCTACATAGTTTGAACCTTTCCTTTTTTTCTTTCTTTATCATAACTGTAATTATTTGGGGATTTTTTTTTTCTATTACCATTCAATAAAGATGTTTTAGAAATATTTTGTATGCATACGTAATTTTTGCGTTACGCGATTCCCTTGCAAAAGCCCACAATAAGAGTCACATAAAATCTCGTGAGAATACGAAAAAAGGAACGTCTTTTTTTTTTTAACAGCCTAACTTTTATTTCTCGGTTATCTTTCCGAGTTTTTGTACAATACTTTTTCTCTAGAACTATTTCGAATGACGATTCGACAGACTCCCACGGTAAAGAAGCATTGGTAGGGCCTTCTCAAGTCAGTGCATATAGATATTTGTTTCGAAATTCATGCATGTTGGGTCCCGAACAAAAATAAAACAATATAAATAATAATAATAAAAGTAAATGCGGTGAACTCGTTTTATATAGCATTTCTATCTTAATAAATATATCTTTTATTTGTTTTTTATTTGAAAACAACACCAAATGATAGTATTGATAGTGGTACCAAATACTTGTTTGTTATGATTATTATTAAAAACAGGGGAAGGTACATCTTGACCAAATGAAATACGAGAAAAAAAAAGTCGTAATGTTCCCTATGAAAATTGTCATCACCTCAAGTGCTGCAATCGAATGTAGTTAGGCAAACATGAGTATATATTCAAGTATTGTAATATCGCCCGAAAACGCAAAGATATTATTAGATCGTAAATACATTTGATGAAAACTTACTTATTACTACTGAATTGCATGCATAAAGAACAGAGGATACCACATCATCTTACTTTCCATTTATTTAGTACATAAACCTAGTATGAGTTCAGTCAATCATACACTAGCTCCTATTATTTTATCTTTTATTTTTTTCTTATCACATCAATATCAATAAACACCTTTCTTTTCGCTTGCATGAAGATGAAAGAAGTGCGCAGTTTAAAGCGTAATTTAGGAATCTTTATTCAACAGTATAAGACATTCTGATACTCAAGTACTCGTTTGCTAAATCTAAACTTATTTTGTTATAAATTACTATTATTATTACTATTATATTAAGGTAATTTTACATTTAGCTAACTCCTTCAGAATTTAAAGTTATAAAATAGAAAGCGAATCTGTTCATTTTTCCAGTAGCACACCACCCAAAGCTGGACACAGAATGACACTTTGTGTAAAGTGACAGCGTGACCATTTATATCCAAAAAAATAATGAATACCGCTTTAAAAAAATATATATGGTTTAGGAAGGGACAGATTGATTATTGGAAGAATAAAGTAAAATAAAACTCATAATTATGAAACATTTCAAGTTTTTGGTGCTAACCAGCTTACTTGTCCAGTCTATATCTATTTATGTGATTATTAGCAAAAACACTTATATGTACATATATAAAACAGGGATTATAAGTGCAAGTCATAGTACTGCTCTAATACTAAATATTTATAGGGTTGCTGATCGTAACACGCAGGAAAAATAAGAGCTTTTCTTTTTTTTCTAATTCCGAGAGTCATTTATTTGGCTCATGGGGTCTGCTTGGTATCACAAAATCATAAAGAAGTCTGTTTTAACTTTTCAGGTGATGAAAAATTCATTTACTATTATTTAATATTAAAATCCACTCTATCCATACTTTATATATCGTTTTTCATATTTTTCTTTTTTTCTTTTTTTCTTTCTTTGATCTAGATTCTCCTAGAAGGTGGTTTTTTTGATATCTCCTCTCAAATATACAGTAACTCAGAAGTTAACTTTTTAATTTTTTTGATCAATCTCTGAAACAGAAAACAACTATCAACCTCTTCTCCTGAAACTGAGCATGGATTTTAATCACAAAACTAATTCAAAATCGCGTAAAGACATTAAATTTCCATGTGCGCGTAATTAGAAAAATGAACATCAAGATTCAAGACTATGATTTAACTACAAGTAGTTGTAATGATAACTAGATTAAGTTTTTATTTTTAAATGATTTTAGGAAAATGTTTTATACAATTACAAATGCTTCTTTTAAGAAAATTAGAAAAAAAAAATGGTTATACAGTCAGTAATCTTTTAGAGATTTCTTTTTTTTAAAGAGCAATCCAATCTCTGGGGTTCTTTAAAACTTCAACAAGAGCAGCTTCTCTGGAACCTTCCTCAGGCTCGTACATGTATTCCCAACGAGCAGTAAGAGGCATGGTCATCATGATAGATTCGACGCGAGCACATGGGGTAGCAAGACCAAACTTGGTACCACGATCCCAGATCAAGTTGAATTCAACATAGCGACCACGACGAATTTGTTGCCAGTGGACCATAGCATCATCAAAAGGCATATCCTTACGCTTTTCTAAGAGAGGGGCGTATGAAGGCAAGAAGCGATCGCCAAGCTCCTTAACGAATGGGAAGATTTCCTCGGCAGGCTTGGAGTTGAAGTCATCAAAAATAACACCACCAATACCACGTTCCTCACCACGATGAGCGTTTAAGAAATACTTATCACAGGCCTTTTTCATCTTGGGATAGTAGCTCTTGTCAAACTTATCACACCCTTCTTTATAGATATTATGGAAGAAAACAGCATCTTCTTCATAAAGGTAAACAGGAGTCAAATCAGCTCCTCCACCAAACCACCAAATCTTGGGGGTACCATCAGGGTTCATAACTTCGAAATAGCGGTAGTTCAAGTGAACAGTAGGGGCATTGGGGTTCTTGGCGTGCATGACAAGAGAGATACCAGTAACGAAGAAAGGCACAGTACCCTCAACATCAATGTCCTTACCACGATCTTCACGCATTTGACGGATAGCTTCAGGAGAAAGCTCAGAGTAGACAACGGAAACAGCAGCACCGGCCTTTTCCATAACATCACCACCAGGCATAACACAAGTGATACCCTCACCACCGAATTCGGACCTCTCCCAAACACTACGGGTAAATTTACCTTTACCGTCAACCTTTTCGATACCTTCACAGATACGGCGTTGGAGATCCTTGACATAAGCTTCCATTCTCAAACGCATGGGTGCATCACTACCAATAGGACCCTTAGCTCTCTATAATAATTAAATATGATGGTAAGTGAACCTATTATAAAAGACAAAAGTTCTATTTTGGGATATTTACAATTTCATTATCGCTTTTGTAGATAGCGTACTTAGCAGACATGGGAGAGCTCATTATGCCTTGTTTTTTTTTTTCTCCAGAAAATGTAAGAATTCAAAAAAAAATCGAAAAAAGAAAAAAGAATGCTTATATATATAGTATCGTGACATGGCGTGATAATATTTGATCTTCCGCGAGACACTTTTTCAACTATTAGTAAAGAACCGCATTGACTTTAATTAAATCTGTGATTTATTTTTATAATATTAAAGGGATCTTGATTTACCTATTTATTTATTGTTGAAACAAGCTCTTTTTTTTTCGGTATTTTCCAAGAAAAAGAAAAAGCAAAGTAGAGAAAACGCTCACTGTATTGTATTAGGTTTGTATAATTGCATATTCTTTTTAAGGAAACACAAACCTGCTCATAAAGTCCGATCATAAATTATTATATCTAGCAAATATATCTTTTACAAGCAAGAAAAAAAACTACCTTGTCAAATATGAATAATTAAGGAGAGATAAATAAAAGCATATATCAATAATGATAGATATGACTTATGTTTTCAAATAATTACTCAACTTAAAATACTTAACTCAAAATACCAAATCCGGCCCTGGAATTTGAAAGGGTTATACAAAAAAATACTTTATTTAGATGTGTTTTCTAGGTGGAAGACTCCGGAGTATAATTGAATGGTTCGATAAATCACTTTTCTTTTCGGTTATCTTGACCGCCTACAAGTCACATTCAAATCCGAGAACTAGTATCGCGTTGTGTAACTTTTTATTCATGCATTTCTTATTGTTTTTTCATTAACCATTGTTAATATTATATCTCATAATAGCGCTCTAAAATAAAAATTTATTGTAATTGTTTTCTATAACAATGAATTGATCATATTAAAATACTATGAAGCACTGGAGATAAGTTTTCTTTTTTTAAAAAAAGAGAGTTTTTTTTTTTTTGTAACGTGATACGCGTAAGTTGTGATTTATATAGAAATATTCCCAAAACTAAAACAGATGTTAACTTATTGTACATGGACATGACATTTATTGTATCAATAAAAGTGATAATTTGAAAAACTGGCTTTATCATTTCGCACAAACATATTTTTTAGTGTTGTTTGGATGTTGATAAAAGCTTATTTTTAGAAGTATACAAAATGTTTCTACGCCTTTTTAAGAGCCTATAAAAGAAATATAAAGTAATAGATTAATAATATCTTGCAAATACAATAATCACATTATATAACATTTAAATAAATAAAAAAAAAAAAAGGTAAAAAACAGAAAAATATTCACAAAAAACTTAACTTTATTTTATGCCATGGAAAATTTAAAAACTAGCTATTATACGACGATGCTCTTTAGGTAAGCATATCCTTTAATTGAAGTGATACTTTAAAACAATGATCAAAACACAGTGTCATACTGTATTTTTTAAGAAAAAGAGAAAAATTTTCAAATAATCGAGAAAAAGTATTCACGTTAATGAGAAAAGCTTTCAAGTTATTGAAAAAAAAAATTGAAAAAAGTTTTATAAGAAATAAAAAAAGGTTAAAGGGGTCTTCTCATAGCACTCCGGTAGAGAGACAAGTGTGTAAAATATAAAGTATTTTGCATGATTAAATGTAAATGAATAAAGTGTCATTTTTTATTCTTTAGAGGGATAGTTTGGAACTCGTTAGTCTTGATAAAGTTACTCTTTCAGCATTAAACGGTAGCTCACTCTATTTCTTTACTTTCACACTGAAAAAACAATTTTTTTTTTGGTATAAATACGAATATTATTAATAAAAGTGTGAAGGTTTATCTGGTAAATGAAATTAAAAAAAATGTAAACGAATGTGGAAACTGGGCATAGTTGAACATAGACGAATGTAAATAGACATAAATGAGTGTAGATGAATTTAACACATGGAATACATAGGCTATTATTCATTCCCTGAATTATCATCAGAATTTATTTAATATAAGCAATCGACGGAAGTAGCTTTTCAGTAACAGGTCGCACTTGGTTTATTATAAAAAAATCAGAAAATAACTATATACCAACCAGGAGGTAGTAGATCATGATTTTCTTCCTAAATGTATAACAGCTAACTGCCTGTAATATTACACATTCTGAATTAAAATTATTTTTAAAAAAATACTAATTTTAACTTAATGCATGCTACTACTTTTTGAATCTGATTTACTTTCTGTATCTGACAACCACTTTGAATATCTGTATTCTGACTTGTTCCTCAGCCTCATAATAACTATGTTTATTCTGATACTCTATTGACTCTATTTGATAATACCTGTGTCTATTATGACTCTTTATTACTCATTGAAATATGCTATTATGTCTGTTCATACCTTTAAACCTTTAATTGTTATTTTTTTCTTGATTCCCTGTTTTTCTAAGTAAGTTTTTCATTTTTTCTCATTAATTATTTTTTATTTCTCAACAACTTGAATTTTTTTCTCTATTTCTTGAAATGAACAGTAGATGAGATTACAGTCGACACTATCATATGAAATAATCTCATATGAAATAAGCTTGTGTGTCACATATTGTTACATAGTGCCAAATCATTCCAAATTTGCCATATGGTATACAGGGTATTTTTATATCCATCTCATTATGCCATGTGAAATATTTTATATTGTTCATCTTTAGTAAATTTTACTTGTTTCCCCTCAGTTTTTAAATAGAATGGAAATATCAACTCACTTGGATATTGAAGATCAAATAGTGGCTACAATTAGTATTCTCGGGATGTATATAGAACTTCTCGACTATTATCGAATTCACTTTAGCTTAACGTATTCGATAAAAAAAATAAAATGAAATAAAAACCTCTTTATCGTAATTTAAAGTCTATTAGCATATTTACACAGTGCCTTATATTTACTACATATACGAGAAGACTATACATATATACTTATGTGATCTGACTACAATGACAACAAATACAGTAGGTGTTCTGGATAAAATTAGTTTTTTGGCGGGTACCCTCTGGTCTTATCGAGAGCCTGTAGTTTACTATAACGATAGTCACAAACAGTTGCACAGTATCTTCAAAGACAATCACAGTACTCTTATCGAGAATTAGTCTTATTGAAGTGTACTCTTATCCAGAGTGCCTACTGCATAAGAATTTTTACTATTAAAGAACTAATAACAATACTAAAACTCATTATTTTATATAATTTTTATAAATATATACTATGTATAAGACATTGTTGAAAAAAAAATTAAATACTTATATTTGCCCTTATTCTTTAAATGTAGTGTAATTTACTTGATGTAAAATTATCTAATAAAGAGCAAATATCTTTCGATAAACATTTTACCTCACTCATTTTTCTAGTTTTCATAGAATGAAAAAAAAAGGTATTTTAGCTTCCAAATTTGACTGTATTATATTAATTTATACTTTATTTCCATTGTATTTCCTTAGATTTATCCGTGATAAACATGCTTTTTTTTGAATTATTTTATTTTACTTAAACTTTTATTTCCTACAAACCCAACATTTATATTGAAATATCTGCGTTAATATTACTCATTAAAATATAGCGATTCTTGATGTTCAATCTCATTTTTTATATTTATGTACCATTATATTTTATGATTAACTTCATCAAAAAAAAATTATTATTCAATTACAAATATAAATCCTTTTAAATATATTTATTTTCTGATCTTCTTATTTACACAAAAAAATCACAATATTTATTTATTAAGTTATTTTGTTATATTAAATCAGATAACATTAATTGTGAAATGTCTGATTGATAGTTATAATTATATAAATGAAAAAAATAATGACATTATGCTCGAGTTTATTTTTTATTTATTTGCATAGGATTATTTATCCTTATTTACTTCCTTTA
>VCJD01003479.1:12034-22526 GCA_024140245.1 Backusella tuberculispora | reverse complement strand
CTTCAATATTGGCGACGCTTGTCTCGGTGGCATAAATGTGGAGCAAAACATAGATTTGGCCTGTCAATATTATGACTTTAATATTAATACACAACGAAACGGTTCAATCGAACGTGGATTAGGGATGTATCACCAGTACTGCTCACCAGATAGAAATCATATCATGTGCGCGATAAACTATTATACGATTTCAATACAATATGGCCAAATTTCTACTTACTATTTCTTGGGAATGCTATACCTTCAATCGAGTTACTTCAAGCTTGCCCGTGAAAACTTCAATCATTTATTAACTTTCAATCCTCGAAGTAATGTATCATATCTCTTTGTGAAAAACGAAGTTGATTTCAAGTTCGGAAAACCCCCAGTACCGTTTTTTGCTAAGATATCAGAAGAAGAGTTGATACGCAAGGCAAGACAAAGATTTGAAATAGCAGATAGATTGTATAAACATGAGGAAGAATTACTTAAATAATTCTATATCAAGTATCAGCGATATATATTATTGGGCGTACGTGTTGTATGTATTTAATTAATAAGCTTAACATGAATAATAAATTTAATCGTGATTTATTCAAACAAACAATATGTAAAAACGTTTGAAGAAAATAAAATTTTTAAATAAATATATTGTTTAATTATGTTATATTTTTCAACTGTTTGAAAAAGGCTCAGTTATTGCAAAATAGTGAGCTGTCCCAAAATGAGTTGTTGATTCCAGCATGTGTAAAATTAGTTTTAGAAAAAGAAAAATTGATATCACTGAGTAAATAAAATAGGCGTTCTAAATCAGTAAAAAAGAGGCATAAACCGTAGAATAAATAACTTTTACTCGAAAGTATTTTTTGGACATAGACCAGACTCTCCACTTCGCAACATGAACGATCGATAGGAACACCATGGGTTTGTGCGTATACATATATATGTGTGTATAAGAGAAATAGAAAAGGTGATTTGTTTTTCTTTTTATTTCTGAAGGCCATCAGAGAGGAGTACAATATATCTGCTGTCAAAAACTATTAAGTTAGAGAATAACAGTACTTTCAGTATCTACTAATGGCAATTTTAAAATAATAAAATGCAATTGTAAGAGGACGTATTGAGATCAAAATATTGTTTCTATTCGCACAAAGACTGGTATAGTTTGCTTCATCAAATTGTCAGGTAACGCTTGAAATATAAATGTTTTTTTTATAACACATATTGTTTGATCTTTGAATCATAATAAAAAACTACAAATAACAAAATTTGCTGAAAAAATAAATTGTAATGGACTTAAAAAACGTTGATTCATATTCAAAAAAAAAAAAAGTCAAGAAGCTAACCCATTCTGATTCCTAGTCAAAAAAAAAAAGTCCGTTTTGACTCGAGTTTAAGGTAGTGATCCATTTTCATTCTCACTGGCTCTCAAACGCATAACAAGCATTGTAAATAAATAAAATAAAAAAATGATGTATTTATGGTGATACTAAATAGTGTTACAAATGTCGCTGCAAAAAAAAAATATATGTATATACTAAAATTTAAATTGAATATGAAAAGGGGTATTATGATGAATCGGATGTAATTTTTCTATCGGTAACTTTATGTGCCATGGCTGGCGACACATTCACTGCTGTAGATGCAACTGTTTTGGCACGAAGCATGGCAATCGATGCTGATTTTCGAAGTTTTAATCCCTGAGTTTCAGAGATAGATTCAGCCGTAGATTGTGAACAGGTTAGTTGAAGCGTTTCTATTGTTTGTATTGTTGAAATTGAAGATGAAACAACAATAGTTGAATCATCTGTAGTAAGATGCGATATAGTTCGTAGTGAATCATCCAGTGTAGTTGATGATGGGCATGATGATAAGGAATCAGGTGAGGTCGACAACAAACAAGAGTCAGGATCCGAAGAGTCATCTGGTACAAGTAAAGGGGACTGATCCGATAGTTGCGTCCGTAGTCTAGAAGGAGCTGTCGATACAGAGCTTTGTTTATCTGGTACAGCCGAAAAAAGTTCAGGCAGCGACTTTGCAGATGTTAATAAGGCAGTGTCTTTCTCCTTTATTGATTCAGCACTATCTTGAGCAATATCAGGAGGTGACTCGAATATACCACCTACACCATGTGTTTGGAAAAAAGTAACATCATCCATATGTGGTAATACCATAGTCTCCATTATAAACTCTTGGATTTTTTGCTCGATCGCTTTTACAACTACTGAGTAGCCAACTCTTTTCTCCCATACCACTGGTTCCACTTTCCATTTCATTTTTGGTAATTCATAAAAGCCGTACCAAAAACGGTTGGTAGGCGGCTCCTTAATTTTAAGAAGAAACTTGCCTGAAATCTCCTCGAGTGTAATACCCAGTACTAAATCTATTGTAAGAGGTCGCAAACGATCAGAATACTTCCATTTAAGAACAGTCGAAATTTCTACTCGAAATCCTCCGTTATAATCAAGATGTGCTTCAGCAGTCAATTCACCTGTGGGACTCAAACCTAGCAATTTCGGTTGAGTAAACTGAGGCAATGAATGTCCAGGATCGACGGAGCGGACTGTGATTTCTCCGAGGAAAGGAGGCCGCTTGGCATTAATTTTATCAAGTTTGGTGATGACTTTCCTGTACAACGCAGTTTTTATATCCTCTGTTTTGTATACACCGCAGAATAAACGACCTAGTATTGCGTTAAACCATTGAGTTTGAAAATGGTGCTCATCACTATGAACGGTTGTAATTAAGTAGTTCATAGCAGACTGGTCAAAGTGAGTTGCATCCTGTCGAGGTGAGCAATTGGGCATTTGATATTTTGTAGCACGTATCAAAGCAAAATACCAATCTTCTTTATCTACACATTTATTGCAGTTGAGGTAGTAAGGTGGTTCATTTTTGTGTGATAGTTTAATCAAATGCGGTTTAGAAAAAAGTTCGTAATCTTGCAAACCAGAGGGGTGCATGCTGACAGAATACTGTGTGAGAATGATCACCCGTTTACAATCTAACTGTTTCTCAGAGTCGTAGAGATAAAGAGTATTGTATTTAAGAACAGCAAAGGCAACTTGAGTACCTAACTCATTGTTTTTTTTGCCGGATATGTACGACTTGACGATTTCTCCGATTGTAGCATCAGATATTCGCTCTTCACCTTGGCGAGAAACTCGAAGCCAACCAATCTTGTAAAGTGGACTGTGGCTCTCTTCCTGTAGCTGTTTGAAGCTGGATTCGTCTATTAGTTTTTTCTTTCGTTTGGTATTCAACTTTGCATAAATCGGTAAGATGACTCGACCGGAGATAGTCCACACAATGCTAGCAGCAAGGAGTAGCACTGGGATGAATGTAAGTCCACCTAAAGTGTACGCAATAAATAAAGATAATAAACTGTTCATTTAGTTGTTTGAGTGAGCGACATATGGTTGATTATCGAAAAATAAAATAAAAAAGGAAAGAAGAAAAATTAAAAAGAAAAGGAGAGAAATAAAATTAAGCAGGTAAAAATAATTAAGGAGTGACAAAAGTCACAGCTCGTGTTTATAATCTTTTTCTTTGTCCGCCTGAAATAAGTTTTTATTCAGGGTTTGTAAATGATTCTAATTTAAGAAATACTTTTAACATAGAACTTTTAGGAATTACAATAAATTGATACTTGAAAAAAATAGAGAGAAATAAAGAAAAAGGAAGCTATAATACATAGGTATCATGAATTATTAGTTAGTACCGATTCTCTTGGTAAATAGCAGTAAAGCCGTAAAGCTTCAGCCAAGACTTGCTGGTTCAGAGGCTTAGTTAGATATCTATCAATGTATACATATAAACATGTAAGATATTTTAAATATTACAGATGATTTTATTGTGCTTACCCATTCATGCCTGCAGTCATACATATTTTCCTGGCACTTTCTTGAACATCTGCTGTAAGAGCAACAATAGGAAATTCGGGAGACATGTTTTGTTCTTTTTCAATTTCTCGAATACGTTTGGTTGCAGCAACACCATCACACTTAAAAAAAAAATAGAAAACATTAGGGAAAGGAAAATAAAAACACAGTTTTTAAGCTAAATTACCTTTGGCATATGATGATCAAAAAAGGCCATAGTAAAATAGCCTACTGGATGGCTACTCCATGCATTGATTGCTTCTAGACCATTATTCGCACATTCCACCTTAAAACCAAGACGGGTAAGCTGCTTTAAAAGGAGTTTTTGTGCAACGGGGTTATCTATAATGACATGTAAAAATTAATCTTTACATGGTTAAATATTGATGGTGTTATTTTACCTTCCGCAATTAATATATTCAAAGAACTAAAAAGTATTTTCTCTTCGTTCGTAATCAGTTGCACTGTCGTATTTGGTTTAACTTCTTTTTTATATACATTTGAGACTACATTATCAAGCATTTCACTGATTGTGCGAAGTAATTTGATACGACGTAGAGGAACTGCCATACGTACTACTTTACAGGATAAACGTTGAGCTGACATAGGTTCTACCCATTTATTTCTTTGAATAAAACCACCTGAGGGATAGCTCATCAGGATAACTAGACCATTGGTGTTTATTTTACTGGCTTCTTCTAACCATGCGCTAGACATTCCTGTTATTTCTGGGTCCATGAATAACCCCACAACTATTACGTCGTAGTTGCCTCGTGTTACCATTCGTTGAAATTCATCAAGATTGAGTGTACTATCCACGTGAATACCAGGTAATAAATGGTGAACCATAGTGGCAGTGCTCGCATACCTGGTTATTGCAAGAATTCGAATATTTTTAATTTCTCTTAATAGAATGTTTTTTTCCTCTAGACTTTCTCTCAATAAGCTTTTACTCATTTGATTGCGTAGTTTAGACACTCGAACAGAGAAATAAAAATTAGAGCCTTTTCCGGGAGTACTTGAGACGTTAATTGAGCCTGACATTAATTGTACAAGTTGGAGACAAATAGATAGACCGAGACCAGTACCGCCATACTTACGCCTAAAAAAAACCATATTTTAAAACCTATTACTTAAACGTTTCATTAAAAAAAAGAGAGATACTTACGTAGTACTGCCATCTACTTGACTAAAAGGCTCAAATAAAACTTTACGTTGCTCCTTACTAATACCAATACCAGTATCAATGATTTCAAAGAGCAGGTTAATTTGATCACTCCCTTCTTTCACTGGAGTTTTTGTATCTAAAGAACATAGTATATGAACTTCGCCTTCATGTGTAAACTATAAAAAAAATTAAAAATTAAAAATTAAAAACCGTACAGAAACGTGCTTTTTTGTGTATTTGTATCACCTTTATTGCGTTTCCCAAGAGATTAATAATTACTCTAGAAAGGTATTTGTTATTTAAACGCCGCTAGTGTTTTTAAGAAAAAGCCTCACTTACTGTCTTAATCTGTTTCCATCAGCCATAACAACAGGTGGCACGTTCTCCGCTACCATGTAATCGATATTAATGTTTTTTTGAATAGCCATAGCAACCAACATTTCCACAACATCAGCAATGACATCCTCGACTACAATTGGTGACATATCTAATATTACTTTGCCAGCCTGTAACTTGGAAAAGTTCAGCAAATCATCGATGATTTGTAAAAGGATTTCACATGATTCCTTGGCAGTCTTTACGAGATCTCGTTGCTCTATATCCAAATCAGTTTCAGATAGAAGGGAAATCATACCATAAAATCCTGAAAAAGGGGTGCGAATCTCGTGACTCATGTTGGCTAGGAATATTTCACGGAGTCGAGTAGCACGGACGGCAGCCTCTTTACTCTTTCGCGCTTCTTCTAATGCTTTTTTCTGCATCTCAATCATCCTGTATATAAAATAATTTATATGGTAAGCTTTTGTTTCTATGAGTATATGTTTAATTTCTTACCTCATATTGGCCATTGTTACTCTTTGTACGGATTTAAATAAAAAGGCGTTGGTAATCGAGATACCCATTTGTTGACATAATAAACTTAGGACAGTAACATGTCGTTGTGTAAATATGCCACAGGATCCTTCGATTACCAAACATCCGACTAACGCTGACTTGTGAATTATTGGCATACAAATGACTGACTTGTTACCAGAGCGCTCGTACCATGAACCAACAGCAAACCTTGCATCTTGCTCCACATTATGAATGAAAATACTTTCACCTGTGTTTATGGTATGATGAATAATACGACTTGAGATAAGACTATCTTCATCAGAAAGCTGTTTAGGAGGATCAAATGTCATTGACCCTCCTTGTTGACTTCCATAAGCACACATCCCATACTTTTCTTCTTTAACAATCACCGCACCACAGTCAGCACCCGAGTTTTCTAGAACAATCGCCATCATTGATTTTAGAAGACTATCAAATTTAACTTCGGAAGACATGACTTGAGAGCTCTTAAGAATAGACGCCATATCTAGAATATCTAAAGTAAGTAGAGTTTGTTCTGTTGTCATACGGGGGATTATCTCTGAGGCATAAGGTTCGTTAGTCGCATTGCTGTTGCCGATAGAGGACGTAGACCAGCTTCTTTGAGCAGTTGTATAAGGTAAGGGATCAGTTTGAGCACCAGCATCGAGCGATTCCGTGTGTGCATCATCAAATTCGCTTAACAATGTGCTATATTTTGAATTCAATTGATGTGCTTTACCGTATGAGCCATGACTGACATAGAGTGTCGAAGCCTTTTTAATCAAACCGTAAGCAACGTTTCTCATGCCTATTCGATCATAAAATGAACCAGCATACTCATGGCAGATGCATAAATCCAAATGCCAGCCTCCTTCACGTGCATAATTTATTGCATCTTCGTATAATCGACAAGCTTTTACGATATCCGGAGTTAGTGAGGCCTTTTCTGCTTCTACCAAAGTGTACCAGGTTATATAGTTGATTCGTGAATGTAGAACCCAAGGATGTAGGTGTGCTTGGTTGGTTTCAATGTTTTCCATATAAAACTCCATTGTTTCTTTATCTAGCTCTTCAGACCGCAGTTTTTCAACAATAGCAAGCGATTGCAGCATGCATACCAAACGTGTATGTCGATGACTTGGATGATGGTGCATATTACGGATGCAATGATAGCCCATAGAAATTGCATATTCATAATGACCATAAAGAACCAGCGGAAGCATACGATAAGAGTCATAAAAATTCAAAGTAACATTCATACTCAAAGATTGTTTGCAGCTTTCAGAAACAAAATGTTTATCGTTAAATCCATCATCTCCATCAAATATTTCTTCCGCTTTGTCGTAAAAAGTTTGTCCTTGAAGTGCTTTGCATGTGCGTATAATACCCATAATCAATATATTGGAATCTGCTGAAGGAGACCAGTTATGTATCTCATCATAGCAAGCTTCAGCTTCAGCGAGTGCATCAGAAAGTCTAGGAGAACAGAAAAATGCAGTGTTTGCGAGATGAACATAACTAAATGAAGCGTAAATTCTATCTCCTGCTGATAAAGACAACCGCCGTGAAGAGCAATACCAATTGATACTTTCTTTAAAATGATGTTTCCACATAAGCAAAAAAGTAGCATACAAGAACTGACAGTGTCCTTTTTCTGTATTGGTACCTATTTTTTCACAGAGAGACACACCAGTGGCGCCCATTTCCTCTCCAAAACTATAGTGATGATAAATTTCTGCTGCTCCGAGGCCAATAAAGATCAGTGAGATTCCAGATACGGAAGTTAAACCGTATTCCAATGACAATTCTACCATCTTGCATGCAGCATAGTACATCTCCAATTTATTTCCAAGCCAATAAGATACAAGGCACATCTCTTCCAATATAATCATTATAGAAGTAACTCGAGAATCATCACAGATTTTCACAGAAGAAAGCTTTTGCAGCCCCACTTTATCAATCATTGATTTTATCTTGCTGTATTCAACGTCCAGTTCTTCTCTACTATTTTTTGGTATGTAGTCGTTAAATTCCAACTCTTTTAAACAGCGTCGTAATGTATCTGAACCTTCATCATGCATTTGTTTTGAAAAATAATATCTGTACTGGATACGATGGGCCACCATGCGATCAACTGGATCGCTCGTATTTTTAAATATAATGTCAAGGAATTCTTCAGCTGTTTCATATTCACCTACAACCCAACTAAGTGATACCGCATTTGTATATAATGAGTAAGTACGTTTATAGTCTGTCGGATCCCATGCATTTTTTTCCAAGAGTTGGATACTCGATTTGTAGTATATTAATGCAATTTTATGTGCTCCTGAAGATCTTGCTTTATTTCCTGCTTCGTACAATATATCTAGATACTCCGTTTTATCAGGAAACTCCAGTATAATTCTCATGCATTTAGACACATGATCAGCTACGAGTTGGCAATCCGATCTCCCTTCTACTTATTCACATATTGAATATAGATAAAAACAAAGCGTGTAAGATAAACTATCGTTTCTAGTAATAAGTTATATATCAAAATTACCTCGAAGTAAGTACTGTGCAATATTAAAATGTATTTTTTCTCTCATTTCTGGATTAGCTAAGCCCATCGCAGCTTCTAGGTACCTATCGTGAGACCATTTAAATTCGTCACTTTCCAAAGGCAAAATATAACCCTCTTGTATTGCAGCTTGAAGTCCATTTATAGGATCACGAGAACGCGATGTATTTCCTGAAGAAACCTTAGAATTTTTTTTACTAGTGTTGCTTTTATGAGATCGACCGGAATAAAGCCTTGAAAACCGTATTAAAGGGTGTGCTTGCTCGCTTCCTACATCAGAGGTAGCATCTCCATTTCGGGAACCTGAAGTGGAAGTGCTAAATACACTTTCTGATTCCGAGTCTTCTGATTCTCCTTCAGAATTTACCATAAGATACTTAACAGTATTCCATGAAAAAGTATCTCCTACAAACGATGCCCATTTCAATAAGCGCTGTCCATCAGGAGGTAATTCTTTAAGTCGAGCTACCAAGAAATCAACATTCAATTCTTCGTCAGGATTTGAGCTATCTCGTGCATTTACTATTTGTTGAATGTCTGCTAGATTATAATCCCATTCGTTCTCTTCCCAGTTAAAATATATATACTTCTTTTTTTCTAGAGTTGAAATAAGCTGCTTTGTATAAAATATATTGCCTCTTGTCTTTCTATATATAATTTCTGCTAGAGGGAAAATAGACTCATGATCAAGATCGTGTTGTCGATGAAGAGCATCACCTATGTAATCTACTACAGATTCAAAGCTAAGATGATCCACACTCAAAGTATAGAAAGTTGCATATTCATTGTTCAACATGCGGTCCAAAGGCTCTGTAATTTCATTTTCTCGAAAAGCAATAAAAAAAAGCACCTTTAAACGAGACCCGATCATACTTTCAATTAGTTCTATTGATGGATCATCCGCGAGGTGGAGATCATCCAAAAACTTTTGATAGTGAGAGCCAGTCGTTTAGTGTTCCGTCCATCGAAAAATAAAAATAAAAATAATAGAAAAAATAAAACTTACAAGAGTCACCATACGCCACTGTGCAAGAGCGCGAAAGACTTCAATAAACAAACTATGAAATCGGCTCTGTGTTTCTACATTATCCAAATGGGTTACATTAATGGGACATTTGCTTTCTTCACCATCAGAGGAATCAAGCAATGGCTTTAATTCTGGAACTAGATCAGCTAACGCTTCAATATCATAGAATTGCGAACCAAGATAATCTTTCAAGTGACTATAAAAGCCATGGATTTCCTCTTCAGATTCAGAAAGCACTTGTTGTAATATTTGTGACATTGCTTTTAATATACTGCTATACGGTACTTTATGTCTCGACTCAAATTTAGTTGAAGCAACATAGCTAGAAATAAAATATATTTGATTAAAACTTGAAGGTCAAATGATAATAATATAAATATTTTCTTAAAGAAAAAAAAATGATGCAAACCCATGTTGTCTTGCCGTTTTTTGGACCGTCTTGAACAAAGTTGATTTACCTATACCACCAGGTCCAATCAAGCATACAACTTCAGCTCCTTGTTTACCGTAAGTTTGTCCTACCCCACTTTTACTTGAAGAGCCATCACTTCCATCAAGTCCACTATAAAAACTCGATGATACTGGGGATTTCCTTTCTGACATACTTGAGACCTCATTCATTGAATGGCTATCACTGAAACAACAGTCAGATAAACTTGTATTACTGTTGTGGATATCACTTATAGTAGCTCGTACAGAGCTAGTATAAGACTTTTCCATTTTATTACGTATCTGGCGATAGATTCCAGAAGTTCGTTCAATAATGCATGACATTTCTGTAATAATATCTTCTCGACCATAAATTGTTTTTGGAAGCGTGAAAACTGAAGCTACATCATGTTCGGCCAAAGGAAAAGGCTCAATTAACTAAGAAAATATTATCATTAGTTTTATTCCAATCTACTTTTATATTCATTTTTATACCTCTTGGGAATTATCTGTGCTAGCTTGGATACGACGTAGACACTCTCTTAAATCAGCGCGGACACCACTTGCACTACAGTATCTATCATCAGGAGACT
>VCJD01003461.1:0-13450 GCA_024140245.1 Backusella tuberculispora | reverse complement strand
TTTTTTTTGTAACAGACTTTTTTTTAAAAAAAAAGCTTAAAAAAAAAGGGGAAAAAAAAAGATAGAATATATAAGAAGAAGAAAAAAAAAAGAAGTGGGGAAAAAAAATAAAAACAATGCATGACTGTGTGAAAAAAAAAGAGATATAAATTTACATTTGTAGGATAGACATTAACAGTTCATAAATGAGTAAAATAACAATAAAGAAAAGATGTGTGAGTAAGTGTGTTTTGAGTATGTTTGTGTGTGTGTGTGTGTGTGTGTGCAAATATGATTATTTTGTGGGATTTTCTTCTTTTTACTTCTTCTCTCAGCTTAGATTCCATACATTATCATAAACAAATTCACTTATTGAATCAAAATAATCATCCTGTATTATATATATATATATCATTAGTTTATATGTATTAAAGAAAAAAAAACGTTTGGTAATATCCTACCTGCATACAAGTATCGTTATGAGTTCCATTTTCAAAATCGCGCCATACTTTAGTACCACTTGTTTGCGCTGTTTTATATAGTTTTGCCATATGTGTTGGCGGTATTAGTTCATCTTTTAAACCCGATAGAAACAGTATTGGTACTGTCTTTATGTACTGGATTGTTTTGTATGATTTCCATGTTTGGTGAACCAAGTAAACCAAATGCCGTAATGCTGGGAATATGTGAGGTACAAGTAATGGCTAATTTTATCAAATAATATGTATAAATTTGTATATGTAAATAATAAATAAATAATCAAGTAAATAAATAAATAAATAATGGTAGGTATACTAAATACTTACAACACTCAAAAAGGTATTTTCAATGATCAAAGCGTTGAATTTATCTTCGTTTTGAGAGACAAGGTGAATAGCGGCTGCACCGCCTAATGACTGGCCATATGCTATTAGTCTTGTGTGTTTTAGGATTGGATGTTGCTTAATGTACTCAAGTATTGTCTGTGATTTTTTTTATAATTTATATAATTATTCATTTATTTAGTACCCCAATTCATTTTTACCATAAATAAATAAACAAAATCATAGTACCTGTGCATCAATCTTTAGTCCTTTCTCTGTAGGTCTGCCTTCACTTAAACCATAACTAATCATAATATTAGTTCATTGACATTATTATTATCAGCATCATAATTATTATTGTCATTGATTTTTACCCTCTGTAAGATAACATCACAACGTTATAGCCCAGTTTCTTAAAGAGTACTTGAGCAATTGGTAATCTATGACCCATATTTCCTGTATGTGCCTATAGAGAAATGTTTAATTGGATCCATTTTTGCCATAGCAACAACAAAAGACAGGACTTACATGAAACCAGACAATGGTTGGTGATTGGACTGCCAAATCTTCTCCTCGTTGCATCATAACGTATGACCGAATTTTGTATCCATCCTTGGTAACAAGTGTTATTTCTTTGTCTGGTAATCCAAACTGTGAGGGTCTTGCAACCTAATTTGAAAAATAAAGGCGAAATGTTTTTAAAAGAAAAACTCTCAGTCTTAATTTGCAATGTTGGATGAACTTCATCACCTACAGTTGTTCTCGAACCATTTGGAAATCCTGAAGCGTATAAAAGCTCGCACTGGTAAGTGTATAATAATAGTGAGAGTGCAACTGTAACTGCTACCGCAAAATAAAATAGGTATAAAAAGTAGAATGCCCACATATCTTCTTCTTCTTCTTCTTCTTCTTCTCTCTCTTTCTCTTGTATACCTTATAATGAAAAAGGAGAAGAGAAAAGAGAAACAAAAAAAAATAAAAAAATAAAAAATAAAAAAATAAAAAAAAAAGTACAATATTATAATGATTAAGCACTGACGATCCTCAAATGAAAAGATGTCTAATTTTTTTTGTTTTATATGATTTGGTTATTTTCTCAACAACCCCATCTCTCACGTGATATCCCCATTTTTTTGACGCTTTTTAGCTTCTTGTTTTCTATAATGTACATAATAAAAGTGTAGGCTCAATCAAGAGAGAATAATGTGTTACTTGCACTTTTTTTTTCTATTTAAAAAGCCTCTCCTTTAATAATTGTAAAGAAAAGAAAGTTTGATGGTGCAAGTGACTGAAAAAAGAAATTAAAAAAGATGGGGTCAGCTTATTGGAATTTGCAGGTGAAAGTTAAAACTATAGGTTACACGAACCATTTCCATTAAATTGACATCTTGTTGAATCTCCGATGAGCATCACAGTGAATGGCTTTTTTATATTTGGGTTATTGCTTCCTACCTTACCCTGTCTCTCTTTCTCTTTAACTTCGATAACACTTAATCTATCTATTTATCGTTTGTTTATTTGTATTTAGTATATTAAACTAAACAAAAAATTAAACTTAAAAAAGAGTGATTGCACATATTAGTTACGCATAAGATCGTGTACAAAATATTTATACCAAAAAAAATCAAGAGCATATTATTCTTTTCACTTGTAACAATGACTTGACTAAAGAAAAAAAAAAAGAGAAAAACCATACTATAAATTACTATATTAATTTACAATAAAAAGAACGTTTAGGTCCATTTTTAACTAGAAAAAAAATAAGAGTTATACACAATCAATGCTCTTTTTTTCTGCCTGAGAAGAAATCATGAGAGTAAGAGCCTCCGTGGGAATCAAAACAACCTCTACTGAGAAAAAACACACCACTATTTTTGTTACATAATTTTGACCCGTTTTCTTTTCTCTCATTTCATTTTCTTCTTTTCTACTTTTATTTCTTTTGGGTATTAAGATACAAATAAAAAAACCCCATTTATACAGTATCGAATTGCCTCAAATTTATTTATATTTTTTAAGAAAAACTATAATAACAAAAGAAAATTAAAAGATTATAACGCTATAGTAATTAATTAGATTAATGCCTTATTCTAATTATATTATTTAGAGTTCTCCTACAAGTTAATACTCAGTCGTTAAAAAAAAAAAAAGGTACATGATCTGATGTATTTTTCTCTTTTTTTAAAAAAAGTAATAATACTAATAAAAGCGTTGATATTATTAACCATTTCAAAAACACTGTATTATAATTCTCTTTTCTTTAACCTTGAGTAGATTCAAAGATATATGTTTAGTTTATAGCAATACTAAAAAGTCCCTAAAAAAGAACCTTGACGGGAAAAAAAAAGAGCACCTGATCTCACACCATTCAGCCACATAATAAAGTAAGGTTGACGTCAATAACTTCATTGAAGCACATGATACACTCGGGTAACTCAGTAAACGAAAGAGCACTTTGAGAGCTACCTCCTTTTTTATATATATACGATTTTCATTGGAAGAAATATCAAAACAAAGTTATCTAATTCAAATAAAGATCCAAAGTTATCCGAACTTTTTTTTTTTGAACAGCAGATAATTTGCATGAAACACACTGAGTTTAAAACCAAGTGATGCTAAAGTGCAAAGTATTTTATTTTTATTATTTATTATATTCTCTCGTTTTTTTTTATTCTTATTATTGTTTTTCTCTTCTTGTTATTACTATTACTAACTTTTTTTCCTTTGATTTAAAAAAGAAAGAAAGAAAGAAATGTACCAAGCTGATACTAGTACAGCAGCTGGAGCTGCACGTTCTGCTGATCGTAGAAAACGTAGTTCGTTGTCCGAATTAAAAAAGATCAAGCGTGTTCATATTGGTCAAAAGGAAGCCGATGAAGCCAAACAGTTATTGAATACTCTGCTTAACACCGAAGGGGCTGAAGAGCGTGCGGAGATTGCAGGCCAGTGTGCTTCTTTTGCCCATCAATACGGTGTACGTTCTCTTAAGGCTGCCCATATCTTCCCTGCCATCTCTACAGAGGTATTTGCCAAGAAAATCCGCCTACCTCAGGTATTCGGTGCATTTGCATTGACTCAATCACTCATCACGTCCAACGCTCTACTTCGAGGTCAATTAGAACCACATCTGATCACGATTCTTACCCCTTTGTTGGACCTGCAATCACATAAAGAAAAGGAAGTAGCGAATCAAGCAGCCGAGTTGGCACGTAACCTAGTGAAGGCATTTAACCCCATGGCAACACGTTATGTCTCTCAGTTCTGTCTGGAAGGTCTTGAGAATTCTAAGAAATGGCAGACAAAGATGCTCTCCTTGGAATTGATCGAAATTATAGCTACAGTGAATCCAATGCAGACATTGGTTTGCTTACCTATCCTGATCCCTGTGGTATCCGATTGTATGTGGGATACAAAACCTGATGTGAAAAAGGCGGCTACTCAATGCATGACCACTATCACTGCGCTTTTGGACAATAGGGATATTGAACGATTTATCCCCGCTGTTATTGACTGTATTAATCAACCTGAAAAGGTACCAGATACTATCCATCAGTTAGGTGCTACTACTTTTGTTCAAGAGGTGGATGCTGGTACACTGGCGTTGATGGTACCCTTATTGGCACGTGGTCTTCGTGAACGCCAAACGCCTATCAAGCGTAAATCGGCTCTTATCATTGATAACATGTGTAAACTGGTAGATGATCCTGAAGTGGCTGGTCCTTTCCTTCCAGTCCTTTTACCTGGTCTAGAACATGTACATGAAATCGTTGCTGATCCTGAATGTCGTGGTGTTGTACAAAAGGCCGTGCAAACCTTGAAGCGCTGTGCCGGTGATGAAGTTGTCCTGACCAACGAGGAGAAGCGTGACAAGGTCTATTCTACGCTGGATAAGTTGATGAATACAAAATTAGAGGGTTTCTTTGCTCCTGTTCGTAAATATATGGCTCAAATTGCATTGGCACTCGTATTGGCTCGTGATTATGATCGTAATGCTTGGGCAGGGTCTATGTCGCCTCATGCTGCTACTTGGCTTCTTGTCACCGGTCGTGAGACAGAGGATGGCGGTGAAGAATCGGATGCATCTGCAGAAAAATTGGCTTTGGCTGCCCTTGCTTCTTGTGAAGAGGCTATTGCTCCCAAGGATCACGAAGAAGAGGAAGAAGAGGAAGGTGAAGAGCTTTGTAACTGTGAGTTCTCACTTGCTTATGGTGCAAAGATCTTGTTGAACCGTACTCATCTGCGCTTGATGCGTGGTCGTCGTTATGGTCTCTGTGGTGCTAATGGTTGTGGTAAATCTACTTTGATGCGTGCTATTGCAAATGAGCAAGTTGAAGGTTTCCCACCTCGTTCTGTACTCAAGACAGTTTATGTGGAACATGATATCGATGGCTCTGAAGCTGATACTGGTCTTGTTGAATTTATTGATAATTCTGAAGGTGTTGAATGTCATGATAAACAGGAAATTGCTCGTATTCTCAAAAACTATGGTTTTACTGATGAAATGGTTCATCATCAAGCTATTGGCTCACTCTCTGGTGGTTGGAAGATGAAACTGGCTCTTGCTCGTGCTATGTTGATGAATGCTGATATCTTGTTGTTGGATGAACCTACAAATCACTTGGATGTTGTTAATGTTGCCTGGTTGGAAAACTATCTCTTGGGTTTGAAGACGGTGACTTCGATTATCGTTTCTCACGATTCTGGTTTCTTAGATCACGTTTGTACGGATATCATTCATTATGAAGGAAACTACAAGCTGAAACGTTACAAGGGTAATCTCTCTGAATTTGTGAAAAAGGTTCCTCGTGCTGCTGCTTATTACTCGTTGGGTGCTGCTCAAACAACTTTCCATTTCCCTGAGCCTGGTTTCTTGGAAGGTATCAAGACCAAGGAACGTGCTATTTTAAAAATGAAGAACGTTGACTTTCAATATCCTGGTTCCAATAAAAAGCAGCTTTTGGATATAACAATGCAATGTTGTCTCGCCTCTCGCGTTGCTGTCATTGGTCCTAATGGTGCAGGTAAATCAACTTTGATTAAGCTATTGACAGGTGAAATGGAGCCTACCAGTGGTACTGTCTGGAAGCATCCCAATTTACGTATAGCTTATGTTGCCCAACACGCATTCCATCATATTGAAAAACATCTAAGCTCTACTCCTAATGAATACATTCAATGGCGTTATGCTACCGGTGAAGACCGTGAAGAATTGGATAAAAATGATCGTATGAATAATACGGAAGCCAATGAAAAGGTAATGAACCAGGTGTTTATTATCGATGGTGAAAAGCGTGTAGTGGAAGAATTGGTAGGGCGTCGTAAACTTAAGCAATCTTATGAATATGAAGTATCCTGGGTTGGTCGCTCTTCTGTAGATAATACTTGGATCTCTCGTCAGAAATTAGAAGAAATGGGTTTTGGAAAGAAGATTGCTGAGGTGGATTCAGCTGAAGCTGCCAAGATGGGTTTGAACCGTCCTCTCACTGCTAAAGAAATTGAAAATCATTTAAATGAAGTTGGTCTTGAGCCAGAGTTTGCTTCCCATTCTCACATCCGAGGTCTTTCTGGTGGCCAAAAGGTCAAGCTTGTTATTGGTGCTGCCATGTGGAACAAGCCTCATATGTTGGTCTTGGATGAACCTACAAATTACTTGGATCGTGAATCTTTAGGTGCCCTTGCCACTGCTATCCGCGAATATGGTGGAGGTGTTGTTATTGTCACTCACAACCGTGAATTCTCTGAAGCTTTGTGTAATGAGGTTTGGAAGGTAGACAATGGTCAGCTTACACCATCTGGTCATAACTGGGTTTCTGGTAATGGCAGTACTGCTGTCAAAGAAGAAGAACAAGAAGACATGGTGGATGCTCAAGGTAACACTGTCAAGGCAACTCAAAAGAAGAAAAAGCTGAATTCAAAGGAACTTCGTAAGAAAAAGAAGGATCGTATGGAACGTCGTAAACGTGGTGAGGAAGTCTATACAACTGATGAAGAATTTTAAACCTTCTCTCTTTTTTAAAAATTGTTATTGTCTTTTTATTATTATCTCTGCTTTTTTGATCATAATAAAGTTGATATATTTTTTTAACATAATAATGATGGATATATGTAGTACAAAAATACGTGGCGTGTTCCGAACAAATCAACCACAGACTTGATTTTTATTTTATTGCGTATTTGTCACATGTTGACTAAAGATTAGATATTCATTTTTAAAACCCGTCGCAGGATTTCTTTGGGGTTATAATCACTGTTTTTGTTTAGTTTTACTTTTCTTCTCTTTTTTCAATAAGCTTCCATCCTTGTTTTTTTTTCGAAAATGTCTGACCTCATCGATTTTACACAGCCTACCTTTTATTATACCGTGGCACATATCCTTTTCAATCCTGTTTTCTGGAATACAGTTGCAAGAGCAGGTAAGAAACTCGCACCATCCAATTTCCGAAATAAGAAAAAAAGTAAGAAAAACGAACCTCTTGTCATTTTAGAATATAACAAGAAGGTTTTAACAAAACTCGCGGGTGGAAACAGATACTTTGGTTGCTATTTTTTAGCAGTCACTATTTTCTCCTTAGGCATTACTAGAGATTATTTGTATGTAGTATGTCTTTGAAAAATGAAACATATAGGTCTAAACGTTAAGTTTTTTTTTTGCTTTTTCTTTTTCACTATTGATATTAGGTACCACAACGCATTGGCCGCACAACCAACAAGTGCCGCTTTAGATAACCCATTAGTTCAATTAGCAGCAGCTGCTTTGTTCGTAACAGGAAATGTTCTTGTCTTGTCTTCCATGTGGGCCCTTGGCGTCACTGGAACTTATCTCGGTAAGTTTATTTTTTATTTGTTCATCCCAAATATACTTGTTTATTGATTGACATATTATGCAGGTGATTATTTTGGCATTTTGATGAGTGAACGCGTCACGGGTTTCCCTTTCAATGTATGTGATAATCCCATGTATATTGGCTCTACTTGCACTTTCTTGGCTACCGCATTATGGTAAGTGTATTTTTGCTAATGATAGCATAATTTGCTATCGCTGTGGAAGATGTAAAGTGCATGGTTTACTTATTTATTTAAACCAATAAATAAATAGGTACAAGAGTCCTGCTGGTGTTTTAATGACAGCGATCGTCTTCGTTGTCTATAAAGTTGCTTTGACTTATGAAGAGTAAGTAAAAAACTAAAAAAAAAAGTGTATAGTGAATTAATAAATTAATAATCAAATAATTTATTCAAATAGACCTTTCACTGCAGCAATTTATGCCAACAAGGACAACAAGAAAAATTGAAGTAAATAGATTGAAGTACAACACGTATATATACACTTTGTTTGTTTGATTATTATGTAATATAAAATTATAGCAAAACAACATTTATAGATAAATTCAATATCATAGTACTTGTCATATAGCATGCGATAGTATAAGTAACACTTCCGAATAGAATGGAAATGGGTAGTGCTGGTAAAGCCGTTCTATTCAGTGTTAGTATTAAAATAGTAATGGAAAGGCCCTATATAAAGAAGAGCAAATATTAGTTATATAAGCATATTCTCGGTTGTATTTGAAGTTACATACAGTAAGAATGGCTATAATGCATAAACAAAGAGTAATGGAATCAGTGACGGAGGCCTTTCCAACTAACGCACTATAAAATATAAAATCGCCTAAACCAAGTTTAATTGCGTTCATTTCTTTCATTTCTTCTTCTTCTTCTTCTTCTTCTTCTTCTTCTTCTTCAGCTGCTTCTAATTGATGGGCATTATTTGAATTGGATGATGAAGGGCCTTCTATTTGGTGACTATTTTCAGTAAAACCAAAATCCTTGGTACTAACTGTTTCATAATCATTTTTATAACTCGATATCCATGACAAAAATGTTTTTCGTTTCCCTCTTCCTCCTAATTCTCTTGTTGAATACCCACCCACAGGATTGTTTGCCTCATCGAAGCTTGCCATACCAGCAGTATAAACAAGCGCAGGAATATCTTCTTGACATTATTCCGCTATGCCGATCAATAGCTTTAAGGGACCTGATTCACAAAGCACTGCAAACAAATCTATTTTTATCCAAATAAATTAGCCAGAAATCATTTACTCAATTGACTTGCTCTGATTATACCATAAATCGTGACTGCTATCAAAACAGTCCAAATGGTCCAAGGTGGCATTCGAAGCATACTAATAGACTAAAAATAGTGATAAATTTAATATCTATACATAGGAATGAAATTTGAGAAAGTTCTGATTACGTACAGTCGTTGCACTTATTATGATCATATAAGCCTGTTGAAGCCATAGAGGACTATGCCAAAATACTGAAACAATACCCACAATAGAAAAGTTCCAAATACAGAAAAATAGCGTGATGAAATCCATTGGAACTTGATAAACTTCCATCATTCCACTAATACAAATATCCTTATGCTCTTAATATATCTTCTTTTATACTGTGTTATAATGTAATCACTTACATCCATAGTGTAGATAATGTGACACCTAATATAGAGAATACAGATAGTCCAAGCCAAAAGAATAGAAACTGTTAAAGCAGTATAAAATAAGCTTAGATATAAAAAGAACTTAAATTAAGTCGTACACACCTTATACAAACGATATTTAAAGCAAAAAACAAATAGAAAAGTCATAAGAGCAATACCACACACAATAAGAAGAGCGTTGAGTATACTTCCGCCAAGTCTTATACTCGCATTATCTGTAGTTTCCTCATCATAATACAGTAGAGGATGACTTTTTTAAGAATATGAAAAAAATTGGTTTTCTATATGCTTAACAAACATAATTTACTGTACTCTTACTCGATACCAATATTGTTTATAGCCAAAGCTGTTTCTATCCAACAAACTAAACCAAACGTGATAATGAGTGGATAAAATAATAAGGTTAATTGTTCAAAATAAAAATGAAGAGCTTCTTTTCGTAATTCCTTAGACTCATTGATTGAATCTGTTTCTAAAGAAGGCTGCAAAGTTCGATGAGTACGGTAAAAAGAAATTTATTTTACTTTGCTTCTAATAAAAATAAACCTCGGGAGTATCATTTTCGTCTTGTAGTAATGGCTGAGCAGCGTCTTATAAGTAAACTTCGCTACTTTGTTCTTCATAACAAGACATTAGAGGGAAACAAACAAGCAGGAAAAAGTCACATGAACTTTGCTTTTTATACTTTTTGTCACCCGTTTCAAGCTGAGTTAATCATCCAAAATGAATATGATTCAGGCATGAAACAATTTGAATCAAGTATAAAAATACCGATGAGCAAGAACTATATCAATATAACATGGTCAGCAAAGATGATTTTAATGGATTGAATACAGTTATTCAGATCAAAAAAGTACCAAAGAGGACACAAAAATATGTTGTAGAATAGGAAGGTGGGGTATTACAGTTTATATGATTGAAGGCGAGGTAGAGACAAGGCTACAAAAGTAGAAACAACTTGGATAGACAGAAATACATAATGGAATAAACTAAATGAGTAATATAGTGTATAATATATAAAAATATGAAACTTACGATGTCGGATAGTCTTTGGAAGAGAATAGCAACAGCCACCCACGGAAGCACAGAGACTTGTAGAATATTCAACGACCCTAGGTAGATAGAAAACAATAACCGGAAGAGTATGTTAACAATGTTACCAATTTTTAGTGATTTAAAAAGAAATTAGTATATATGTATTGGTCCTATAAAATAGTAGTCTTACCGAATGCCCCCTCCGGCATACTGATTCATGAACCCATCTGGGGTCAACATGGTTATCTTATATTTTGGAAACTGTAGAAAAAAAAATGAGTAACAAGTCATAATTAATGATATATATAAAATATACTCAGGCTTAAACATTTTCACATTTTTTCTCAATAAATTAAAATTTTTTCTCATTGATTTGAATCTTTTTTCCTATTTTTTGAAAAATAGAGCACATCGTTGTGTGAATTAAATAGATGGAGTATGCAAGTTGGCGTCTTAACCACTGCACAAGCAAAATCTGCCAGTTTTAATTTTTATTTACTTATTCGGGCATTCCTCACGGAAACGCATATTCCAAAAGCCATTGCCCCAATAAACTTGACCAGGTCTCTTGGAGTCAATCCCTTTATCTTCGACTGACTGTCGTCTCTTGTGCTCAAATTGAATGTGGCCTGGTCATCCCTACCTTCACTTATTCTCATATTAGTAAGTTTAAAACCATAAAAAACAGGCTATCCACAGTATCTTTGGTGGCTTTCGTGCTAGTATAGTCTCAGTTATGCGTTATTTGGCAAAATCACCATCAATGCAGGAGCGAATTACTATCCTACAAGATTGCTCTCTTTTGAATTCTTTAAACTTACCACTTGATGCTCTAATATAGATTATCATTTTATCTACGAGAATAACCACGAAGTGAGTACTTTAAATTCTGCTATAATTCACTTTGAAAGTCTTTCACTTCCTTCTCTCCCCCTGTGTTTGCTGGTTAAGTTCAAGTCAAACATGAATACTTACAGTACATTATTGAAGCAAGATTGACCCAAAAAAAAAAACTCTAGAGATCCTATTTTTTGGTTACCTATGACTAAAGTAGATCAGCGCAGATTCATCAACTAGAGTCTTGGCTGGCTGGCTGGCTGGCTGGTCAACTGGCTAAGTGGTTGGAAACCTCACTCTTTCCCTGCCCATCATAGAATAAATCCTAGAAATAGATATGCAATCAATGTGCCTTGATATGTATAACATTTTTCTGATTCCCTCTTTTGTGGAATGTAATATCTCATTCCCTCTGAATAGACTTCCCACTAGACACACTTGATTTTACTCTGTTTTACTCAAATGGAAAGTTTGCTGACTAAGTATCTGTCAAGTACTGACAAAATTGTATTTCGTTTATCAAAACAAGCCGTATCTCAATCGTCACTTCGCATATGGCCAGTAATTAGTTGACTAGTCACCCACCTGCTGTATTATTTATCTTATTCTCCTTTCTATTAAATGTTTTTTTTCTCTTGACTTATTTGCTCTTGTTCCTCATATGAGGTCGTCAAAAAAACTTTTTAACCATTTTCTAATTTTATCAAATACAGATAATTCTGGACCTAATTTTGATGTATATGTATGTATCCGGTGCTCAAAAGGATTTCGTTAACTAGTTAATAACAAGTAAAAAATTGCGTATATCCATGAACTTTTATAATATAAAATATACAGAATTATGCAAGAAAATCGATATATTAAAACTATGCAACTTTTTGATTTTTACACTTAAATAAATATGTACTAATACTATATATTAAAAGATAATGCAGCTTTATTCCAAAAAAAAAGAAATCGTTACTGAATTAAAAATAATTACATCTGGTGAGATGCTGAATTATTCTTCGATTCTTGAGATACGCATTTTACACCGAAACCAGTAAAGTTTTCGAACCCTTGTCGCACTTGAACTACCTTTTGCTTATTAGAGACACCAATAGGACCCACGTTAGGCGTACTGAGTACATCTTCATTAACGTCCTCATCTTCACTAAAACCGACATCGGGAACACCAATAGTATGTCTGTTAGTATCCAAGGAATCAGTACTTTCATATTTATTATGGTTATAAGCACCAGCTAAAGTAGGATCATGTTCAGGTACAGGGGGAGAAGCGTAGGTAGAATCATGAACGTCTGAATCTTCATTACTCTTTGAAGTACCAAGTTTAGCTGCAACTACATTAGACATGTTATTCAGTTGCTTTTCAATATTAGATTCTAAATAAGCTAATCTATCTTGAGTAGGTTGACTGTCGAGTGTTTCATATCCAGCATCATCACTATTGTCCATAGATTTATCAGTGCTAATTCTACCAAAGTTAGAATTATCTTGATATTCAGCATTGGGACCGCTATATTCAACATCAGCACGAACAAATCCTTCATCTCCAGTTCCAGTAACCTCTCCTTGACCAACAGCACCCGCATGGATTTTCTTCGAAACCTTTGTACTAAATAATGGATTCTCATATGTCATATCCCTATCCAAGCCAGTCTTATCCGAATTATTCTTGTTTAAACCATCTTCCTTCGAAGCTTTAGATGATGACTTTGAGACACCAGTAATTGAGGCACCGATCCTGCTTATCAAATTACTGATGGAACCAGAACTCAACTATAAACATATAGATAATAAGTTACCCTTCTTCAAGTATTTAACTTAACATATATATTACTTACTCTCTTTTTCCGCTTCACTTCAACTTCATCATCAACATTTCCACTGATACCTCTATTGTTAGAACTACCTGACACTAAAACATTATAAAAATGAAAAATTAGGACATCAAAAAAAAGACTCCATAAGTAATTTTCGTAGACAAAAAAAAAACTTACTATTAACTTCACCACCATTAATCTCTGGTGTGCGAATTCCAATGCTAGATGCATCAGTCGATGAAATATCAGCCCCCGCTCTAAGCGATGAACTTTTCAAGTCAACATTAGGCACATCCGGAACAGATGGCTTCTTCATGTCTACATAGATATTAGCGCCAGTTAAATGAGGCATCTTTAAATCAGTACTAGCATCTAAATTTGGAAGGTCATCCTTTCCACCATGAGGTGGCATCTTAATACCACCAAGAGAGAATCCTTTTCCATCAACATCAGGAAGCTCAGGAAGCCCA
>VCJD01003457.1:16434-31178 GCA_024140245.1 Backusella tuberculispora | reverse complement strand
CAATCCTTTTTTTTTTTTTTTTTTCGTACTTCACCATATATTTGACAATAGCGAAATACCTCTTTTTATTTCTTTCTTCCTCTCTTTTTTCTCTTTTTGTTTTCTTCTAATTGTTATTATAACTCACTCATATCAATAATTACTGTATACCATTAGTTTTACGATACAGTAAAAAAAAGACTTTGACGTCTTTTTCTTTTTCGTTTCTCTATCCTTCTCTCTCTTTCTTTCTCTATCATTAATTTCGGTCTTCAAACTGATATAATAAATAAAAATTCGTAGATAATGGATGTGATCGCAACAGCTGCCGTACAAAAGTATAATGGCGGTATTATGTTTTTAAGTTATGTTATCTCGGTTATTGGAGCCCAAACAACATTAGAATTATTATCAAGGCGTACCCATATACATGGTTTATATAATTGGTACACAATTTATAATAACAATAACAATAACAATAACAAAAGACTATTATATTTTATTATATACTTGCTCATGGATGTACTAACACTTATATATATGTATATGTATATGTATATGTATATGTATATGTATATAGGTTTTTACTCATATCAGCAGCATTTGTTATGGGAGCTGTCAGTATCTGGTGTATGCATTTCATAGGAAATAATAGCATGTACCTTTTATTAGGCGACGAAGTACATCAATTATCCTATAGCTCAGGATACACAGTTGCCAGTCTGGTAGTAGTGATTGCTTGTATGTTTATCGCATTTGCATTTGTGGGTATTACAGAAGAAGCAAAACTATCAAGAATCCTACCAAGTGGGATGTTCACTGGTGTAAGTTTCTCTTCTCACTCCCTCCCGAATTCCATATCACTATTATATCGTAAATTAATTAATTCACTTATATATATAATTATTTTAGCTTGGAATTGTTTGTATGCACTATCTAGGTATATATTCTTCTCTTCTCTTCTCTTCTCTTCTCTTCTCTTTGCCTTTTCCTTTTTTTTTTCTAAAATTTCTTTTTTATTCAATCTCCTACAGGTCAATTTGCAATTGATTATTTTGTGCTAGTATATAAAAAGGCCTATATAGTCGGAGCGGCAATTATTGCATGTACTGCTGTTACAGCAGCATTATTCATTTTTTTTAAATTACGAGAAAAATGGATGAATTTGTGGTATAAGCGATTAGGTTGTGCCATGTTAATGGCTCTAGCAGTGTGTGGTAAAGTATTTATATGAATAAACACAATATATTTTTTTATTTTATAGCTGACATACATATATTTTTTTAAAAAAGGTATGCATTATACTGCTCTTGTAGGCACAATATTTTATAGACCTAATTATACTGGATCACCACCCATTCCCAAACTTAAAACACCTGCCTTGATTGGTATCATGCTTGGTATTGTTCTGTCTGCCTGTGCCATGTTACTTTATGTCATTATCCGCAGAGGTGATGGTACCCTTCCGTTAGTTATGTATAATAATACAAGGAAGAGACTCATCTTGGATGCTGTTTTTCTTGACCCGATGAACCGAGTTCTCGTAAAGACCGATGGTACACTTCCTATGAAGGAAATTGTAGAACATTTGGAATTAGCAGTAAAGTATAATTATTAATATAATCACAATCATATGAAATTACACATGTATATGAATTTGCAAACTGATAATCAAAAAAAAAATAGGAATCTCGCCAACAATTTACAACAAAGCACCCTTTATTTATTCGTTTATATAACACCATGATCGAAAAAGCATCCACTCGATCGGTTGATAAACGACCTTCTGTTGTCTCATATGGATCTTCAATTGAAGCATATGATGTGATTGAAAAACAATTTTTAGATGCAGCCACTAATCTCAAAGAAGAACTTCATCTGGACGAGCTTGCCGATCTGGGTATACTTAGCGAAATTGTGGTAGCAACAGACACCATTGCAAAAGCCAATATATTCAATAAGAGCACAGGTCTCTTTAGAGCATCGACAGGATCCAATTGGTCCAAAAAATTATTTTCTGACAAAAATGAATTTGACTTTGAAGAAAAAAATGAAAAAGAGAAACAAAATCTATACGCCAAGAAAAAAAAAGCGACAAGGTCGCACAAGTCGAATGACTGGAACCATAGAGGTTCCGTAGTGGACGATGAAGAAACTGCCATCGAAAGCAGTAGTACTACAGTTGTCGGCACTCCAACCTCTACAGTCGCTGAACATTTTTCCACAAGCAACCCACTCTCCTCTTCAGAAGAAACACCAGCAGAAGAACTTGAAGAGACCATGTCATCTTCAGCTGTAAACAATAACAGTGATCGCTTATCGGTCGAAGATTCTGATGGAGAGGATCGACATATATTTTTGGTCAAGAAGCTTGTCAATGAAAAGGATGTTTCGCAGTTGCTATTCCAAGGTTATCGATTTGCAGAACCTATCTTCATTGCGAAAACAATGGCTTCAAAGTTAAAAATCCCAACTGATAACATGCGACAGCATTTTATTGATATGCAACAGTTGGCTGACTCGTTGTGTGCGCTAACGCAGCACAATTGGTATCCATCTGTAGAAGAGCCTGCACCAAACCCTACAAAGTTCAAAGCATCGACAAAAGCAACCGTTTGCGTGGGCAGCTTTGTCCTAATTAATGAAGGCACAAATAATCTACTCGACTTGGAAATACTGGTCGACAAGGCAAAGCGTTTTTCCTTTCCGGTCGTGCCATTAAAGACAGACAACAACGATGAAACTGTGACCCAATTGGACCAAAACGAAATCGATTTCATATCCAATATGCAGGGTCAATCTTTATTTGATATAGCGCAATTAGAACAGAAATTAGCTGAAAGAAAAACAGACCCAGAGTCAAACAATCTCCCTTCCAGTCAATTCATCAGGTCGTTCCAAAATGCTGCCAGACAGCTGATCGACTCCACTTCTTACAGCAAGGCCCTTTATCAGACTTCCAAGCTGCATACAACTATCATGGACCTCCCTCCCTTTTCGCTCACCACTGGGCCATGTCAATTAATCATTTTCAAGTCGTTTGTAAATGCACCCGGTACACTAGCTGCTGTAAACCACACTTTCTCTGAACCTCACAAGTGCATCCCCGTGTCTATTTATAAACCACTTTGTGGTTTTATTACCGACCAAGCTGCTGCAATTTATCAACAAAGTGGCTCTCAGTATACTCTTCCGACTTATTTAATACAGCAACAGATGTATAGACAAGCAGGCTTTCAGCATAACCATTATCAGCAACAACCACTACAGCATCCTAAAACAAATGATGATTCTCAAAAGACAGAAATGGTAGAAATGGTAGAAATGATTGACATTGATGTGACACAATCTTCCGAAAGTCTCCCGATTTCAAGCCATAATATCAATGACCCCTTTTCACTTCCTCCACCTCCAAGAGCAAAGCGTAATAAATTCAGATTGACAAATGCGATTTTGAACAACTCTCCGTTCGATATTTTAACTCCTACATCATCTGCTATACCTTATCATGGAGGCTATGATGGACTCAAGGGAAATTTACCGCCCTTAAAACAATTGTCTGCACCACCTCTTACTGTCTTAGCCACAAATGATCGACTTTGGTGGATTAATCCCTTGGTAGAGGAAACCGTTCATAGCAATATGTAATTTTTAGACTTTATTATTATTATTATTATTTATTTTATTAATTGGCTATTTTTTTTTTTTGGCTATACAAAAGAAAAAGTTGTAAATATCACTATATCATTTCTCATTTATAAAAAATATGTACTATTATATGATTAAACTATATTTAACTCCACTTGCTTTTTTTTTTACTTGTGTATATTTATATATATCAACAGTCGCTTTTAAACTGAAAAGGTTACTTTAAAATGTATAGAAATAACCATTCAGTTTTATTTTTGAATTGAGTTGATTTTTTATTTTAATCACCAAATTTGACCATGCTCATGTTATATTTAGAATTATGTAATATATTTTTTAGAATATATGTTTACATAAACAGTTTTAACTTCAAAAAAAAAGTACATACAATTTTTTTTTAAAAAGATCAACATTGTGCGTCAATTCTTTTTTGACTTTAAACAAAACTTATACATGCTTTGCACATATCTATTTAAAAGAGAGAGGAAATCTTCAACTTTTCCCACACTATTTAAAAATAGCTTTACTGAATGGCAAATCTATGTAATTATTCTGAGACATTCATACCATATATACATTTTATATTTGACATAGGTGTTTGATATGATGCTATAAGGTTCGAACTCCTATAAAAGTTTGAAATTCCGTTTAGCAACGTTATCTTATCTTTTGAGAGTGTGCATGGATATAATAACAAGGGGAAGAAATAACTAGATAATAATCAAGAACCATCAAAATGGAACTCGTATTAACATAAGTGAACTTCTCCTTTTTTTTTTATATACTTGACTTGTATATACTTTTTTGTGTCAATCACACGCTCTTATTGATTCTCAATACCAGGTAATTAATTATTTTTCTTTAATTATACATTTCGTGCGCCTTTATTTTTTAAATACAAAGAAGTGTATATATGTATATATTGTAGACATCTTGATATTGCTTTAGATTATTCTCTTTTTCTTTTAAATAATGAAATAATAAAGTAAGGGTTTAAAACTATCCTGCTATATAAAAGTAAGAGCAGGTTGATATTCCAGAAAAAAGTGTTCAAAGATATGCTTTAGATAGAATCAAAGTGGTTTATCGATTTATGTGTGCTACATAAAAGAGTTAGCACATCAAACTACAAAGATAGATGATTGAGGAGCTTCCTTTTTATATGAAACCTGTTTTTTGTTCTTTTATGCTACAATGTCACTCAACTGTTTCTGAATCGCATTCTATGATGACATATATAAGGTAAAAAGTGAACTGGCACTATCCCAAAAACCAGGTTTTTTATTTTTTTTGGGTTATATGCAAGTCTGCAATACACATTACCCCCTCCTTGTGTATATATATAGAAGAGAAAAGGAAGAAAAAGATACTCTTCTAAAAGTAGGTGAACTTGTACTACAGTAAATAACAAAGTTTTATTTTTTAGAAAACTAAGATCGCTTAAAGTATCATAATTGCTTTCTTTGTTTCTAGAATACACGTGCCACGTTGTGCTAACTGATATAGAGTCTCGTCAAGTGAATGGAGTCTAAATCTGGGATTATACCTGTGTCCAATTAAATATTATTTTATTTAAATGGCCAATGAGCACATAGTATTAAAAGCTAAATTGCCCTAGCCAGTTCAAATTAAAAAAGTAAAAGAAACTAAAAACCCTTTTAGGACAAAAGGCAAAAAAGTAAAGGCTGAAGATGGGGGAAAATATATAGGAAGGGGTGAAGAAAAGAAGGTGTCAATGAGAAGGTAACCATTCGATCAAAAGGGAACTAGGATTGATGAGAGGTGGGGGTATGCCTGTGTACACCTTCTCCGGAAAATATTGACGCTTCTTGAGGATTAATTTGTGGTTTTCCTGTATATTTAGTATTATAAACAGCGACAGTTTGTCTTGAGCAACGCCAATATTTTCTGAATTAAATGTACATGAATTTTATTTTAGGGTTTCGTTCTAGAAGCAATCAGATCACGAAATATATAAGATATATTATGAAATCTATGGATACCTCTTACTTTTATTTGACTCACTATATCCAAGGTTCTTATTAGGTAGTCATAGTAACCATTGAAACATTGAAATTCGTTTTGTGGTGAATTAATTTAAAGTATAAAATGATAATATTTTTCGTCATACACCTCTTTTTTTCAAATTAAAAACTAAAGAAATAGAACAGTTAAAATCATTAAAAATGTTGTGACTACCGAGAGATAATGAAGTGCCTTATATATAGAAGTGTATGTATTATATTAAAATAAAATAAAAATGAAACTCTGATCTTATGCTATAGACATATAGTCCATGACAAGGATTGCTTATAGCGAGAGAACTAAATGTACGAAAACGTATAAGGAATAAAATTTTTATTTATTTTCAAGATATTACTTTAACAAATAGGGGAGTTGAGTGCATAGTATTAACGGAAAAAAAACATAGCGCATTGTATAATGTCTTCCTTTTTGCCGAATTTATATAAAAATTAATTGCTCAAACCAAGCTTGTTAAGAAGACTCTTAAGCTTTTCTTCATCCTTGATATTAGCGAGGAGATTGAGAATCTCATCGTGAGTGAGTTTACTAGCCAGGTCCTTGGCTTTGTCATCGCTAAGACCTTCAACATGATCAGCAAAATTGTCTTGTGTCAAGTTTCCGAGTTTGTCTCCGACTGGATCTCGTTTAAGTAGTTCTCCATTAAATGAGGAAGGTGCAGCAAGAACCAAAAGTGGAGAAGCAACCAAAATGAATAAAGCAATAATTGAGGAACGCATTGTGAAGGACTAAAGACTTATATATATATATATATAAAGGTTAATGATAATAAGAAATATAAAACAAAAAAATCTCGATTTATACTTTTCAATATTTATTGTTTTTTTTCTTTTAGTAGTGATACCAATGACCCCCCCCCCTCTTTTTTTTTCTTATGCATTATACTACATTGCTGTAAGGTATTGTGTAGATCATTATTTATTTGTTATTTCTTTCTTTGTTCACATGAATATTTGCGAAAATTATTTTCTGTAGTATACGCTCTGAAGCTTAGATAAGTAAATAACGTTGAAATATTTACATCAATTTAATGATGTTTAGCAACAATATAATGATAATCGTTTCACTACAAATTAACAATAAAGTATAATATTAAATGTTTATTTGTACTTACAATATAAATTATATATATCAGACAAAATAAACAAACAAAAAAGCAAGATTTTTGAGATTTTTTTTTCTTTTTTTCTTTGTTATGTGCAGATCAACCTTATACATTAAGCTATTATTCAACGTTAGAAACTGTTTTGTTTGAAAGTGAGACAAAAAGATATTATCCCTCTTCATATAAACCATTAATATATTAACATATCAAAACTATCGCATTTGAAGTTAATTTGCTATCTATACTTTCTTTTTTTTTTTAAAAAAAAAAGACTCTAGTTGGTAATTACACTATCTAAAAGATGTAGGATGTATGCAATAAGGCGCTTTTTAGATCAATTGAAATGCAAAACTATGTTGAAAATATGTTTTTTTCTTTCTAAAAAAACCATTCTATAAAAAAGAAAAGATATTTATTTCTAAACGTAATCAGACCTCCTACATATTTATTTATTTATTATTAAGAGCTTATTTAACATCAAGAACTGAAAAAATAAAAAAAATAAAAACCCTTTTCTAGGAATATGGTTCTAAAACAATAAATATGATTTATCAAAGTCTTATTATTTCTCTGGATGCAACGAAACATAAAAAATAATGTCATAGTAAGACATGTAAATTTTCAGTTTTTACAAGGTCGAGTTGATTGCTTTTTTCAACCTGTTGTTTTTTATTTTTCCTCTACTTTTTTCTCTTTTAGTGGATAAACATTTGCATATCTATTCTCACTAAAACGAAGAATAAATCCAAAGTACAATGCACATTTTATAAAATGTATAAATTAAATAATCAATATTAAAGGGGGAAATGGTCTGCCTAATCTGAAAACAAGCATTTGGTAATCAATTCCAATATTACGTCTATACTGAATTTACCAATAAAACACTTTTAATTGATATATAACATTAATATAGTTCTATAAAGAGGCATACAAAAAAACATGCCCTTTTAAAAAAAAAATTATTTTCTTCTATCAGCTATATAAAAAGTAAAATTAAATACACGATGTTTATAAGTCATTCGAAGCAATGCTATTCGTCTCGAAATAGTTTCTAACAGGTTTTTTTTCTTTTTTTTTCTTAAAAATTATTACAAGTGATTTACAATTAAGAAGTGATAGACATTGCTGCTGAGATCAACGCAACTAGTAGTGTCTGTCTCATGATTAATATTCTACTAATTTTATATTGGAAGAGCCTATCTATGTAATTATTTACAATAAATGCTAAGAGAAGGTGGTTCTACTATCAGATAAACAGAAAACCTAGAATCATATGTAAACAACCCCGTGTTCAGGGCTGCATCTACACTCATCTGGACTCCAAAAAAAAAGGGCACAAACAAGAAACCTGCATGATATTAGAACATCTCTAACAAGTCGGCTGATTTCTTTTTCTTTAAAAAAAAGACTAGTTTACAGAAAAAAGAGGTATGCTGTAATATTTTTGTTATTTCTAATATTAAAACTATCACTACGGGGCCAGTTGCATTTCTTGTTCAAATGAGATTCATTTCATCTCAACAACAATTTTGATGTTAAGCAACTTTAAAAAGGCATAATAAAATCAGTGCTTATCTTCCTCCTCAATTTTTAATGAATATTTCATGCCTAATATAAAACTTAATATAGTGAGTGTAAACTTTAGATATAGGAAAGTTAAAATAATCAATTGATATCAAAATCTAGTATAAAAGGATCTATATCAGAATATAAATAAAAGCTGCAATAGGCTAAGAGATTTTTATAGTTCTAGATTGATAACGACAGATTTAGGAGTAGCCAAAAACCTTGGTTTAGCTACGGTGACCAGGAAAAAAAATAAGGGTACGAGAGGGGCTAAACAAAAATATAAAATGCTCCAGTTTTTATTCTTCATTTTATTCTTATTCTTTTCTTTTTACTTATAGTATATATAGCTAAAATAATATACAGAAATGCGTTCTTCACTTCTTGCTTTATTTGTCTTGGCTGCCTCTCCTCTTTTTGTTTTAGCTGCACCTTCTCCTCAGGTTAATGTTCTCAGTGTAGATCACGTAGTGCTAGCTGTGCGCGACCTTCCTGTTGATAATGTTTTAGAAAAATTGGATAAACTTTCAGGTGACGAGCTCTTTGACCACATTGAAGGACTTACTGATGATAAAGCCCAGGAACTTCTTGAAAAGCTCACGGCAGACGGTAAACTTGACTCAATCCTTAGTAAGATCAAAGATCAAAATAAGCTTAATCAGGTTCTTGAAAAGTTTGGTTTGAATAAATAATTGAAGAAGAAAAATCATGTCATTAAATATGATCTTCCTACTGGAGTATCTTATAAATTCTAAACCAAAATAAAATAATATTATTTCTAATCTTTACCTACATGATATTAATATCATTTTTACCTTTTTGTTTGTCTATTTGCTAAAAAGATATTTTATAATTGGTACTGTTTGATTTCTCATTGAATAAGAATATTTATAAAATTAGTATAATCGGTAAATCAACGATTTTGACTAGCACGTAGTTAAACTTCACTATTTCAATACCTCCTTTTTTTTTTTGCCTAGCCAACTCGTCGTTTTTTTTGTCTTTTCTTTTTTTTATAATGTATTTCTTCAAGTTCTATTATCTTAACTCTTCTTGCTTCTAATACAATATTAAAGAGTAATATCTTTTTAATAACTCATTTTTTTTTAATTCTTTTCTTTTCTCTTTTTTTCTTTTACGTTGTTGAATAATCTATTATCATTTACTTTTTATTATTTTAGCGGTAAAAAACACATTAAACTGTAAGAGCGGTATTTAAATATCATCGAAAAAATGATTTTAATGAAGGATTATAGGCGTTTTATAATGAGAATGGATAATCTCAAAGCTTTTAATTATAGAGCAAGGTTTTCTCTTTTATTTGAGCTTGGAGAATTAGGGCATGTTACTTATTGAAACATCGAGATAAAAGAGAAATAAAGTAAAAATCTTAAATAAAAACTATGGACATACCTGTCCACAAAACAGTTTAAGGGACGGAAAACGAGCAAAGGGATAACTCTCATTTCCTTTAACATTTTGTAAGGAAGCGTATAAATCAGCGTCGCAGCTTAAATAAAGGAGATTATATGATATTATTTACAGTACGTAATTTGATTATTATCATTTACCAAATTATGTTGATTGTCTTTGATGGTAAGACTGGAAAGTTTCTTATTTTTATTTTATTTTTTTTGAAGAGTTAGAATTGCATAATGAATTCTAGCTCCGTTTATATTGATATCTGTAGCTTTTTGTAATATTTTCCACTAATAATGATAAATAGATAAAAATAAACTCAAGTAAGGGGTGATACTTGCTAGATAAAGAAGATTAGTAGTATTGAGTAAGGCAATTCAAAAATCGAGAACTCTACTATATATACCAGTACAAATATATTGTTGGTATATAATAAGTAATGTATCTCATAATTCAATTATGCCTAACACTTATAATTCAATTTACTTTCTTCAAGAATTGAAAGTAGGAAAATAAATGAGCTTGATTATTAATACTTGAGAGTTCGTTAAATTCCATTGTTGGCATTTTGATACATATATTCTATTTATACTTTAAATGATTACAATGAAGTAGATTGGTGACTCATCCAGAGTATACACTTCTTAGTCTGTTATATGTATATAAAAAAAAAAGTGATCAAAGGTAATGATGGGTGTTTTTTTTCTCCTTTTATAATCAACGTAATTTTCTCTACTAGAAGAAAAACATGTTAGTTTTGCATTCTCCTGTAAATGTTGATACAATCGGGAGGCACTGTTTATTTTATTTTTCTATTGCGAATGCTTTTTTTCTATCTGTCAATAACAGCATATATAGAAGTAGTTGTCAAACTTTCTTCCAAAAACATCAAAATAAAATATCTAACTAGGTGAAATAGATTGGATTTCCAAATTCTGCAAAGACAGTCTCCGCATTGTATAAATGAAGAACGAATTGCGCAATATGATAGGTCAAGATGTAGCTTTAATAATTATACAGTTTTTTTTTTTGAGGCTGTGTACTGTCATAAAGTCCGCTTACCAGGTATTAATATATCCATTGACTCTTATTTTATACAGGTAACTATTAGCATGACGAAATGATTCATGATTTCACAGCTCAGCTGCTAAGTTTTTTTTTTTTTTCGTTAGGTAACACATTGTTGTAGAATGACTACAAAAACGGATTAATAAATAAAAATGGGATTATTTACGGAGAAACACTCTTCTATCTGTAATACAATACAATGTATATTCGAACCATTATCATTATTGTTTCTATAATGAAGAAAAAGAATAGTATTAAATGTATAAAAATTAATAACGATGAAGGATTAATTAAACAAATGCACATAAAATATAAAATGTTAACCTAAAAATAGTATTTAAAGATCATAGTCATAACCTAGGTTAGAAAAGTTGAGTTCCATTCCGGTTCATTATTTATACGTTATCCTCAAGTATTTGTTAACCTAATATATTGAAATTTTGACAATTATGTATCTTTTTCTAGCTTTTATAAACAGCTATAAAACTCTTTTGTGTTCTTATTCTTACTTATTGTTATCAAACTTTGCAAGAATCTAATCTTGATTTTTATTTTTTATTCTTTCATTTATTGAAAAGTTTATAGCGCCACCTTTGTATACCTGCGATCACATCAATGGTACTACCGCTTAGTATGTTATACATAGTAGACATTAGATATACTTTTAAGCCTATTATCGAATCATTAAACTCGGTGACAGGAAATAAGCCATGTGCGATGGAAACTCAAGAAGTATAGCACCGCAGTCCTTAACTTTAAAAAAATTATCTGATAAAATATTAAATACACAGATATTTTTTTTCCGGATCAAACTGTATTTGTGATGATTCAAACAACAAACATTAATTTTTTCTGTTACATATTGGCCAGTTTTCTATGATTCTTTTAAGATATTTGTATTTTGATTTCGATATATATATATAATTGAATCCCTGTTTCTGATGCTTTTTTTATTTTTTTGAAATTATTAAAAGAAAAGCTAACGGATAGAGTGCCAATCACAATTCTAGAAAAAAAAAATTCTTTTTCTTTTGACAATATTTTATACTTTAGAAAACAATTTGTATATAAATATAAATGTATCATGCTCTATTTATATAAAAGCAAAGTAGATTCGACCCTCTTTAAAGTTAATTGAGTTGTTTTTAGCGGTATCTTTTTTTTAGGTTTATATCTTTTTGAAATAATGTACATATATACACTTATGGGTATACTCCCACGCAAACATACGCAGACTACCAAAACGAGTCTAGAATTTAAATATAATATATATTAAAAAAAAAAAATTATCAAATAACCGCCTGTTTTATCTTTTAAGTACACTGAAATTCCTTACAAAATAACAATTATTATGTTTTATCTTCTCTTCAGACAAAATTATTGTAGAAATAGATACATATTAATTATAGTGACATAACAATAGGATCAGACTATGTTTTTTTTGTATCTTATTGTAATTTAGAACGCCACATTTTTTGTGTATTCTGTAAAAAGCAAAAAAAAAAAAAATTAGTAAAAGTTTCAAGTATATATTGATTAAATAACTGGTACTATATTATACTTTTAGATGATAGTATAAGATATGTCTCTCTAAGGTTATTCTTAGTAGTACTGCATGCAAATAAATAGTCCAAAAAAAAACTTCAGTTCTCTTTATCACTTTTACTTTGACTTTAAGAAGATAACTCACTGTTTTTAGTATTTTATAAACACCTAGTATACATAAACAAATCTCCTTTTGTTTTTGAATATTAAATCTTACATTCATTGCTTTAAGCAAATATAAAGAATCTGGATGAATTAAGTCTTTTTTATTAGAAGCAAATCTAAACTGTACATATATGTATACCTGTACGGATGTAGAAGCAGTCTAGTACTTCTATGCCCAATAATAGTATTTTTAACATGATTTGTAATCAATAAAGTCTTATAAATCAGCCAAGTTAACCTATGGTGCTCTTCTTATTTGTCTAATTTATGTCTATATTTTTTTACACAATCATACTTAGTACATAAAAATCCAATAAGTACCGCAGAGTTTTAGTATCGAAGCATATTATATATATAAAGAACATCTAACAGTACTATTATCAGATAAAGATAGCATATTTATTTTCAAGTTGCTATCAAGCAATATGATTATTAATTTTAGTTTGTTCCAATGATCATTCTATTAATATACGCTATTATACTTTATTGGTTCTCTAAATATTATCAAGTAAGATAGAAATTATTGAACCTAGAGTGAATGAAAGTGATACATTTTTCGTGCTATACGACTCAAGTGATTTATATGTTTTCATAGTTACAATTATATTTTTGTGTGTATAGTGCTGTCTGGACCAATGGTGCAAATATATATATATATATATATTCTCTCAAACATTACAAGTTAGGAGCGATGGGCTAAAGCGTTCTGTACCAAATAAATATTTTCTTATTTTAACAATTTTTGGCTATAACACTGGATGTAAATCAAAACTTTATATGAAGCTGAGATGGTAGTAATAGCGGATAATGTCTAGAAGCGTACTTGATTCTGTGTTTACCTTTTTCTATTTCTTTCTTTAAAAGAAATTAAATATCAAAGAGGAGTCGTAGTTACTCCAAACTTTCGTTTCAATATAAGGAAATAATAGAGCATATAAAACAACCAAATACAGGATGTCTCTACTGCGCTTTGTTAATTAAGGTATAGACCAACAAACACTAATCTTTAATTTTATATTAGTGTCCTAAGCGAGTTGTTTATAAAAAATATTTACTATAGAAGTAATAAAATAACTTCATAGTTTCTGAAATCATTCATTTTTTAATACTATCAAAAAGAGAATGTAGAAGAAATTCACTTATAAGAGTTTATCTGAAATATATTCTGATGAAAAGACTTGATTTATAGAAGCTAAAAAAAATGAATAAATTTGATCTATGATACTTGAACTATTATATAAAGTTACTTAAATAAAAACTACGATTGATCACGTTCTAATTCTATTTAAAATCGAGTCGGGAAACGCGGGTTCTCGCTCATAGAATGATCTGGAAATTGAAATAACTTCTATCTTAACCATAAATAAATGTTTTCTATATAAGTGAAGAAAAATAAACATTAATTTAATAAATACTACTTTTGATATTTCAATATCGTAAATATGATATCAAAGCGCTCCTGTATGAGTACTCCCTCTTCCAGTCTCAACTGTAAAATATTCTAAAAAATAAAAATAAAAATAATTCATTCAAGATCAAAAAATACCAATCCTCTATTTATACGTATAAGAAAAGCGCAAAAGAATTCCAAATCAAGACTAAAGGACGATAATGCATGTGTGCAAGTATAAATTACTTGTCACAACTGCAGAACTTAGATTTGGATTCAATAGAATAAATAAATATGAAAGAAAGCTATAAAATATTGTTTATTTTTCTCCTTTTTCCTCTCTCTTGATTATATAGAAGCCAAAATTCTGAATGTAAAGTGTGTAAATCACCAGATCTCCTTCGGTTCCTGAAGTTTAGTTTCGTCTAGACCAAAAAACTGAAAGTATATTATGTAAGCTATCTTTGTTAATGAGGAAAGATCACAAGAAACATTATATGTTTTGAAGTTTTGAATATGTTTTCTATTTTAAAATAGCATTTTGTAATCATATACTGATTTAGAAAATGGCTCATTATTTCAATGTGTTCTATGAAGAAGAGATTGGGTTTGACAAGGAGCTGAGAGCAATAAATCATGTTAACAATGATCGATATAAACAGTTATAGTTTTAGAAATACTTTCATTTTGAATGACTTTTAAATCTCTTATTGGTTCTATTCAGTATATACAGCCCGATCATTTGACACATAACAGTATGCGTATTTGTTATTCGCTTAATTTATGCTTCTTCAGTTGCTTGATCGTCTTTTTTTT
>VCJD01003455.1:1167-18817 GCA_024140245.1 Backusella tuberculispora | reverse complement strand
GTCTTTCCAAGAAACACGCAGTGTAAAAAAAAAAAAAGTACATGTACATGATTTTGTGGTTTTTACATATATTTGTTAATAATAGAATGACGAGCAAGAAGAACCGGCCAAAATAGACAGTACTATAGCACGTAATGATAGCAATCAAGGCTCTATGTCAAAACCGGAAAATTTAAACTCTGAAAACATTTCACAAGTACCTTCTTTGGCAACTACATCTGATCAAACAGATACAAATGAATCGTCAGAAACTGATAAAGTAAAAAAATAATTAGTTCATTTATTAATGAAAGAATAATAAAATTTTACACTCACATTAGATTGACAGAGAAGCAATATCAGAACACGAAAAGAAGAATAATATGGAATGGTTTTTGGGAAGACCAGCAAAGACTCCAGAAAGATACATGCGAATCCGAAATCATATTTTGGATTGCTGGAAGAATACCCGTCCCTATTATTTGACAAAAACTGCTGGGCGAAAAAATCTAAGTAATTGCGGTGATGTAAATGCAGTAGGAAGAGTACATGCATACCTCGAAAATATTGGTGCTATTAATGTTAATTGTCCACAACAACCTCCACGACCTGTAAAAAGATCATATAATGAAGATGGGTATGAAGGGGTGAAGGGGTTTATACTTTTAATTTGTAAAAAGTAAAAAATAAAACTGATTAGTATTTCATCTTTCCAGAACTAGAAAAAAAACAAAGAAGGCGCCTGGTTATTATTGGTAGCACTCTATACCACCACTATCATAGATCTATCTCTAACTATCTCTTTTTTAGGGCTGACGTTACCAGCGATGAAGAGTCCGAAACAACAGGATACCTCAAAACTGACAATTACAAATGTAAGATTATTTATTATTATTCATTGACTTATCTGTGTTTTTAATTAATTTATCAAATTAGATGGTAAAAGACCGAAACGTACTGTAAACAGACCTGAAACGTTTTATAGCGATATCAGCGATTTCGGATTAAGTGATGATCCATTTAGACTTGTTCCTATTGGATACTATCCACACGAAAGCAAGGCGCCATTCCTTGTTGAAATTGACAGTGATGCCATGGTATATAAATTAAAGCTTGTTCTTTAGTACACTGAAATACATATATAACTAACTATATGGTTACGATGTAGCTTGTGATGGAATTTCACTCTCATTTGGCGTATACTGAAATCATCGGTTTACTTGGAGGAACATTTGAGACAGATGAGGAGAATGGAACACAAAAATTAAAAGTAGAATATGTTTTCCCATGCCGTAGTACGAGCACTGGTACACAGGTAGAAGAGCTCATTTCTATTTGTTTGTTTATTATTAATTAATTGTTGTTGTTATTATTACCATTATTTTTAGTGTGAAATGGACCCCGTATCCGAAATGGCTGCACGAGAAGTTTTCGAAAAGAGAGGCTTAAATGTCGTAGGTTGGTATCATTCCCATCCTACTTTTGAACCTGACCCAAGCATTAGAGACATTGAAAACCAGGCCTCTTATCAGGTACCATTTAACCGTTTAAATTAGTAAAAGCTCTTAAATCTTATTTTTTTTTAAAATAAAAAAAAAAGGATTTATTCAGAGATGAAGTCTCAGGTGATGAACCTTTTATCGGTGTTATTGTTACTCCATACAACTCGAAAATTGGAAGTGAACGCTCACAATCTCAGGTCATTCATATCAGTAAACGATGGAGCACAAACAAGAGCTATCGTAGGTTCAAATATCGTTTTTGTATGTGTATTTAGATTTTCTTACACTTTCACTTTGTAAAGGATTACCATTTGCATGTTTCCAGCAGATTAGACAAAGCACTAAAGTCTCGGTAGAGGTTTGGGATATTTTTTTTAATCTTTTGAAAGAATACAAGACTTATGAACAGTACGTATCACTTGATTTAAAAAAAGGCATTTTTCTTATTTGTTTTTTTTGAAAAAGTAAAATAGATATGGGACTCTTATTTGGTCAAATGTCAAGATTGGATAAATTAATCCAGTCCCTGAAGGCTCATCTTTTTATGGATCCTGAAAATAACGAGCTTTTTCTCAACACTGTACGGAATATGGTACAAGATTACTTTATTGGTGACAAGAGTTTTGAAGATACTGATCAGAACAACACCTTTGCACTCAGTGAGCCCCAAAAAACAACAGAAGGAATTGTTGAATCTCTTGTTATCTAACTTTCTTTCCCTTCTCGCACATTTATATATTTATGCTTTCCTTTTAGTATATTAAATAAAAGATTACTTTTCTCCTTTTAAGACTTTGATTCTTCATATTTTAAAAATCCATAAAATCCTGATGATAATAACACAATAGCCAACCCTGAAATATTCTATAAAAACATACAAGTGTTAATACGTAATAGAACATAGTCGTCTAAACTACTATTAGACACCTTATAACTTACAAGAAATGAAATATGGTTTCCAAATAACGTGGCAGCTAGCAATGCTTGGATAGCTGTTTTTGTCACTGCCAAGACAGTAAGAGTGACAGGCGATGTATATATTAGCACCAATATCATCAACACGTTTACGCTTAAACCAATAATAGAAGTGATAATCTATTATAAGCTCGATATGAGTATTTATACACTTTTTCAAGAAAAATCAAAACTTACCATTTGTATCCAAAATCCTGGCTCATCCCAAAACCATACAGTTGAAAAAATCTCACTCGCTTCACCGGATAGATATGTGAATGGTAACAAAATAATTATTGTCATAAGAAGGTTATATTGAAGAAGAGTCCTATAATGTTTTTTTAGGGAAAAAAAAAAAAAGAAAAAAGCACTTCCAAGCCCGCGCATACCCGTATACATACGTATAAACGCGATTCCGTTATAAGCAACCAACTTACCAATAATCGTTTTTTAAAGCAAGTAATGACCTTTTCATATAAATACCATATAATGAAAACACAGCAGGCCATGAAATAGCATAGAATATACCAGCGAGCGAGAAATTGAGATAACCCATCGATGAAACCAAAGTGCCAAATATCATCAGTCCACAAGAAGTGATAATTCGTTGGGAATTAATTGATCTTAGCATTAAATAAGAGAATAATATGGAATAGAATAATGATAACGAGTTTGAAAAATGATAGGTGTTTACTTCAATATATTGCAAGAACAATGGGCTGAAAAGCAAAACACAAATGTATACAATCGTTAATGGCGCAACACAATTGAGAACTAACGGATTCCATTTCATCGTTGGAATCTTTGTCTTTGGTGATCGTCTTGATTCATATAAAACAAATAACTACATCAATATATATTTATATAAAAACGAAAATCTATACATATTTTATCCTTACAAAGGTTTTAATCTACTCCATAATGTAATAAGAATGAAAGCGATTATTGATTGAAAAAGCACGGTAAACAGTGGATAAGGGAACTTGTATTCTGAGAATGTGTAAAGTGTTTTATTAAGAAAAGTAGCAAAAAGGGAAAATGTAAGATAGGATATAACCACAACTGAGCCTATTTTCTGATGATTCAGCATAAAGGCACCCTTTGAAAGGACTGGAAAGGGTAGATTTCCCGCCCTATTTGACATTACTTTTTCAAAGTTAAAGAAACAAATAAAAATTGCCAATAATAAAATAATAATTTATTGTAAAAATTAAACTGAGACTGAATTCAGCACTTTGAGTACAATCTCTGAAAATATGACCAGCACATTTTTTAAAGGCAAAGGCCCTCATTAAGATCGAAATAGGTAAGATGATCAGAAATACTAGTAAATGGGACAATCGAGTTACTGCAGTCACCAATCTCAATGGTAGGCGTACATATTACTATACATACAATTAGTATAAAATATTTGGTGACCATGGTAATTAATAGAGCACTTACAAACACTAGCAGGATCTTTATGAATCCAAGATTCAACACCTGGATGAAGGAAATCAAAAGCCTGAGGAGGTAGATGTGGAACAACTATAATCGTCTTTATTAATTTATTTTATTAAGTTTTTTTTAGTATATTTAACTTACTATCTCTCTTATGTACTGTACGGTGGTAAGGAATACCAGTTTTTTCAACATAATAAGCAAAAGTTGGATTACCTACACGAGGTCCACCTAGAGAAATTTGAACATTTATTTTAGTTTAATTCAATTTTTGTAAATAGAATGTAAACGATTATAAACCTACCAACAGTATAAATACTTAAATTATTAGGTCCAAGTCTTGATTCACGCTGATAAAGATCCATACCAGCAAGTAAAGCTTGTGCACCTCCAAGAGAATGACTAAAGATAAATATATAATAAAGAAAAAATAAGAACGTCACTTATATTTATATCAAAGACATTAGTTACTAGCTACTTACCCTGTGACGACAACTTTATATGAAGGATAGGAAGTAAGTTGACTTTGGATGATAGGGAAGTAAGATTTTACAACGTCTTGATAAGATTGTAAGAAGCCTATAAAACAATACGATTAAAATTTAAAGTTTAAAAGAACTACTAAGAGAAACTTTATATACTAAGAGAAATAATTACCTGTATGGACTTTAGCACCTTTTACAGGAGAATAGTCTGTAAGGAAAAACTCTAGATCCTTTTATATGATTATAAGTTAGTCGTTATAGTAAATTAAGTATAATCTGTGATTACTTACAACAATGGCACTCCTGATAGAATTAGTACCACGGAAAACTAAATATATAGCCTTATCCTTGTCACTTCTTAGTACAAAGCCGTTTGTATCACTTATCAAAGAGGTAAACGTCTTGAGAAGTTTTCCGTCAGGGACAGAAGTTAAACAATGCGCACAATTCCAAGAGTTCAATGGTACAACACTTTTACAATAAGCTGTAGAAGCAATCTCAGCATATTTTTTGAATGTGCTGATTTGAGTAGTAGTAGCAGTAACAACTGTTGATGCCTTAGAAGTAGAAAGCGGGGGAACAGTTTCAGGTAAGTCTAAAGTCATTCCACCAACGGTCTCATCATCACGCTTTGACTTGGCTCCACCCTTTTGATATTTTTTCATCCATTGATTGTTTTTGGCTATATTATCCGCCTCTGAAGTAATATTAATAAAACTAGGGATATCTCCGGGAGCAGCAGTACGACTCTTGATAATTGGAGGCAAGACAGTAGAGCCATCTACAGTTGAATTTCCATTTACCACTTCAAATTTTCCTGGAGCAGCATGGACACCAAATGACAATGAAGACACGAGAATGCAGAGATTAATCACGTTAGAAATAGAAGTTAATGATACCATCTTTTCTAATTATTTTCAAGATATAAATAAAATGAGAGGAAAGGAATTGATGAAAAACGGTTATTTCTTAAAACAACCATACCTTATATATGCCGTTAAAAGAAATAAAAACCCATTAATCGACTTTCTTAATTTTCGTTGAAAGATGGTTTCATGTTGTACGTAAAAGCTAGGAATATACTTTCACCTAAATAACATACATGTGTTATTCTCATCTCTTATGGAGAGATAAAAATACTATACATATATTTGTAAAATGGCTTTTCTAATTAAATTACATTAAAAGTGTGCAACAATAACTCAAAAAGTAAAGTCGACATTGGTAAAAATAGTATAATTGTGGAGAAGTTGCTCTTTTAATTTTAATAAATGATTTTCCAAGCTCGACATAAACACTGCTATAGTTTTTCGTTCGTATTTATTAACACGACTCTATTTATACACTAGATCATACTTGACAAGTATATATTATTTTATCAAGGTTATGAAAAATAGATATTTATATAATATCCCTTTTGCTTCTTTTTTTTGAAAATAGAACGCGTTTCTCTTACTATTATTGTTATTTTTTACCGGGAAAAAACAGTATAAAATGGTCTTTATGTGGTGTAATGTGAAAATAAAAATGTCTGTTGTGAAACGATCAATGGTAACATTATAGAATTTCTTCACTTTCATGTGAAATCCCTTAATTTAAGAAAATACAGGTACAACTTAAAATACCTTAGCAGTCCCTCAACTGAAAATATATATTTAGGATTAAAAACTATTTCAGCTAAGTATTAAATGACAGCTGCAGTGTTTAATGCTTTACATGAAAGTAAATAAACCAATATATGTAGGGGTTTTAACTTAAAAATATCATAAATATATGTGCAATTATAATACTGTTCTATGGTCACAAGGAAAACGCATTTATGAGAATCATTTTTTAAAAGGAAGAAAACGAACAAAGTAAAACTTTCCAATACAAAACTGTGAAACATCATTGCTAGAAATAGCAAATAGAAACCCTTTAGAAATTAAATTGTGGCCGCGTTATAGATGCCTGACTTTAATAGTAAAAGTCACATTTTTCTTTGAATGCATTTCATGAGTTTATAAAACAAGAAAACATTAACGTTACAATATTATGTTGCATCCTCAAATAAGAAAACATCTAAAATGCCCTTTATAATTGGAATACTATTAGTTGTTAGCTAAATTATATTTTGAAGTAAAAGAAAAAAAAAAGTGGAGTATACCAAATGTTTTGTCATCTTAATAAACAAGGATGAAATTTAAAATGCCAAATCTTAGCTAAGGATATATTCTAAAAAATTAGATAAATGCTAAAGCTGTGAATAACTTCACGAAGAGTCTTTTATGTTAATACTCTAATCGTTGATAATACGATAAAATATTGAGCCATTTTCTTTTTTTTTTTCTCTCTCTCCTCTTTCTTTTCTTGTTGATTATTTTAAGTATAACTCTTATTGAATCATAAAGCTTTTAAATGTAAAATGTTTAAATATATAGTTTGTTTATATTTTTAAAGGACTGAGTGTAAAAGCATTGTTGTTAATCAAACGAGAAACCATATAAGCAATTTTTCTCTTTTTCCAGAGGAGATTCTAAGAACCAATAGCAAAGTTTTAGTTCTTATGACCTATATCATCTGCCAGGTAGCCATTTATCTGAAATGACAGGGCATCAATCTTCTAACACTACTAAATTATTTATGACTAATACATTTTAACAAACCATCACAATTCTATATATCTCTGACTTCAAGTTTCTTACCATAGGTTAGCTTAATCATCTCAATAACAGGGTTGTATATCTTACTACTTAAAAACAAAAGCGATGTGAGACATACCTTTAATATAAAGATAAAACTACGTTTTGTATTTTATAAACGTCATTAGTAAAAAATAAACAATTTATATAAAGGATTGGTATATTTTTATTTCATGCGAGGCTCACATATTTTTTTTAATATATAACTGTGATGGAATATGCCTTATTGTACATTTACGAGTGTACTTGAAATATTTGTATAGAATTAAAACCATATATAAAAACGAAATAATAGTGAAATATCATTCATTATTAATAAGTAAGAAAAAAGTAGTATAATATAAAGGTAGTTTAAAACTGGAATAAAAAAATCACTTTTTTTTTTTTGTGAGAAAAAAAAAACAACAGCTTCATGCATTTAAGAAGTTTGAGAACGATCGTTTTCCGCCATATACTTGTACAAATGTCATTTCGCAGAAAATAAGATAAAACAGTAGTAATCAAAACGATGTTTTTTATGTCTTGTTTTACAAATAAATTGTAAAACAAGTGCAAGACCAATTTTTATTATTATTAATCAGTATTATTATTAAAAGTGGGGACAAATTAGAAAAGTTACATAATATTAAGCACTTGTTAGAAGTAATATAGAAATACTAAATGGCACAAATTACCAACCCTTTGCAAAGGCCAATCCTCCAATTGCCAAAGTTACACCATAGAAAACGAGATTAAAGACAAGACGAACAAAGTGATGCTTGTAGCCAACCTCGGTGAAGGCACTCAATGCGGTAAAGCCAAAGAAACTTTTAAACATGCCAATAAGTATTTTATATTAATTATAATAAATACAATAGTACTTACATCCATGACAAAATCATAACAGCGCGTGTGGCACCTACACCCAGAGTATTCAATATTAAAGCAGACAACAATAACAAGGTGTTCTCGAATAAGACTTCATGAGCTCTTGCCAAACGGTCAGAAAAGGTATGATCACCACCTTTCCATTTACTTGTCTTTTTGGCACTCGCCTCTGGGTCTTCCTCGTTTGTAGCAGGAGTAGCTTTATTGGTGTCATGTCCAAAGGCATGGCGGACAAAATAAGTGAAACCCCAGAGTACCCAAAGAGTAAAGAAAGCAATCCAGGAGGATCTGACATAGTGGTCAGAGACAAAGAGACTAACGTTTTGAGAATCCATAGTTGAGTGAGAATTTAATAGTTAATAGAAAGATGAAGTTCGAAAATATTGAACCTTTCAACTCCTTTATATATTCAATTAAAGAGATGCAAGTGTTACAGAATTAGGTGGTTATGCTAAACTGTCATAAACTCTGTTTTCATGGAAAAAAATAAAAAATAAAAATAAAAACAAACAAAAAAGTAGTGATCATTAGACAAATATTAATAATAAAAACAGTGCCCTGTAAGCTTTTCCTTTTACTTTTGTGCCTTTGGGTTTTATAAACTAAAGAATTAGCTGCATATCGCCTGACCTGTTACAAAGTCAAAAAACAACAACAACAACAAATGATTACACTTGTTTTGACTTTAATGGGATGTTTATGAAGCATGGACCGAAAAATTTTTTTTCCCGAGGTAATGTATTCGCTAAATCGACAGTTAAAGTTTTTGTTATACTAATTTTGGTCAAATTTATTTATTTATGCGAGAACTCGCTCCAAAGTAACAACTAATTGATTGTACAACCTGATTGGTTAGATAAATCGTTCTTGCGCCTTCTACTTTGCATAAACAAAGCAAATGACAACTACGTATCTTTTCATTTTGAAAAGAAGAATAGATTATTATATAAAAGAATGGCATTCTAGCGGGGATACAAAATACCAGAAATTGCTTTTTAGAAAAAATGTTGTTGTAGATAAGAAATAGGAGACTTTATTAAGTTTCATTTTTTTTTCGTTTCTTTCATTATAGTAATAATGCCCTTTTTTACAGAAGAAGCGTTTCGTGAGTTTGCAAAAGAGTTTAAAAATCAGAAAGAGCCTGGAGGTGACTGGGAATTTTATATAAAGAGTGGTGACTTTTCTATTTATCGTCGCCCTGCTCATGAGCGAAACCCGGATCTTTTCCAGTATCGTTCCATTGGTGAATGGCGCAATGTTAAACCAGACACATTAGCGAACGTCTATCTTGATTTAAATTTTAGAAAGAAATGGGACAAGAACATGGCTTCTCATTCAGCATTTATTTATAAGGAAGATAAGGCAGAACATAATGGCAGCCATTTCGAAATGAAATACCCGTGGCCACTATCAAACCGTGATTATGCTTATGCTATTGAAAGAAAGGTCGTGAAGGATGATAATGAAGAATATCAGGTGATTTTAGGTGAATCTTTGCCTCCCACTAGTTTTCCCGGGCGTAAAGGAGTGATACGCATTGACACTTACATGCAAAACATATGCATTGCTCCAAGTGAAGATGGTGAAGGTTGTAAAGTATTCATGGATTATTTTGATGATCCAAAGGTAAGAGAGGGGAGAGGGGAAAGTGTTTAAGGTAGTAATAAAAACATTATCTTATGTTATATGTACTTTAATTAGGGAAGTATACCTAAGCAGGCGATAAATTGGGTTGCAAAAAGTGGTCTACCTACTTTTATTAATAACCTAAAGGAGGCTTGTATCCGGTATGAAAAGGAAAATCCAAACGGCAAATCTTTAGATAGTAGTAACTCTATAGACATATAATCACTTTCTAGAAAGGAAAGTCTTACTTTATTCCCACGGGAAGATTGAAACCATTAATTTCTACTTCTGGTAGACACTTAAAGATAGATCCAGGGTATAAATCATTAAACTGCAAAGTTTTTCTTTTTTTATAAAGATATAAGAAGTGAATTCTTAAAGCAGTCATATTTTACCAACGTTAAACTGTTTTTTCCCTTTGCTGACAAACATACAAGTATTAAGTGTTTTGTACTACATAAATCGATTTATCATAAATAGCTGGTTGGTTTTCAGCTTGTCAATAAGATAAAATTTCTTTTTATTTATATTTTTATCTCAAATTAATATTCAACAAAAATGACTATTGATCGCAAGATTTGTATGATCCCAGGTAATGATTCTTTCACTATGATACTTTTAATGTTAAAACACATCAATTATTCTAACAATACTTGCTATAGGACCCATTGAATTCCATGAGGACGTACTCGCTGCTATGGGAACTCCTGCAACTTCTCACGTTGACCCTAACTTTATTCCTGTCTTTGGTGAGACAATTGAAATGGTACGCAAGGTCGTCTTATCTGAATATGCACAACCTTTTGTTGTTTCTGGTTCTGGTACTCTTGGTTGGGATATGATGGTTAACCTTATCGAACAAGGTGATGAAGTGCTTCTTCTCAATACCGGTTACTTTGGTTCCCACTTTGCTACATGGTAACAAATGCATAACTCATACCTTCATATACTTATTAATATTTATTTGTTTTTATTTATTACTAGTCTTGAAACATATGGCGCCAAAGTAACACAGCTTGGTGCTGAAATCGGCTCTCGTCCCAGTCAAGAAGCTCTCAAAGAAGCTGTTTCAAATAAGAAATTCAAGTTTGTCACTGTCACTCACGTTGACACGTCGTAAGTGACTTTTAATTAACTTTAAAAACTCAATCATTTAACATTTTAATAGCACTGGTGTATTATCTGATATTAAATCTGTTGCTCAGACAGTTAAATCAGCTTCTCCTGATACACTTGTCGTTGTAGATGGTGTTTGTTCTGTCGGTTCTGAAGAGATCCGTTTTGATGAATGGAATTTAGATGTTGTAATCACTGGTTCTCAAAAAGGTCTTGGTGTTCCCCCAGGTCTTTCCATCGTCATCGCTAGTCAAAAGGCACTTCAGGTAGCACAAAATAGAGCTACACCTGTTCCTTCCTATTATTCCAACTGGAATAAGTGGCTTCCTAGTAAGTATATGATCCAAACTCTGATGTTCAAAATGTAACGTATTAATTTGATCTTCCAAAGTCATGCAGGCCTATGAGGCTCGCAAACCTGCTTACTTTGCCACACCTGCTGTTCAACTCATTTATGCTCTTCACGCTTCTTTAACAAAGATTACTAGTCAGCCTATTGAAGTAAGATTCCAGAAGCATCGTCAAGTTGCCTCTCAATTTAGACAAACTATCAAGAGTTGGGGTCTCCGCCAAGTCGCTGAATCTGACGAGAGCTCCGCTAATGGCATGACTGCTATTTGGTTGCCTGAAGGTGTTGAAGTTGCTAAGCTCGTCGGTAGTCTTGCTGGTAAGGGTGTTCAGATTGCCGGTGGTATCCTTAAAGAATGCGCTACTAAGTACTTCAGAATTGGGTAAGTGAATATAAATACAATTACAATAATTTCATATACTAAAATATACCTAACAGTCATATGGGCATCTCGGTTGTGGAGGATGAGCGTGGACATATGAAGAAGGTTGAAAACGCTTTGGCAAACGCATTGCAAGAATTGGGCTATAAGAGCGCCTGACTATCTCAAAATCATCCAATCACTTCAGTTGCAAAATTATAAAAGCACTTCGTATATAAAAAAAATGGAAATCAAAATAAAGATATAGTTAAATATTATTTTATTTGTTATTGATATATGTTAGTAAAACTATACAAAAGATAAATATGAAAAAAGAATCTTGAAGAAATATATTCTAAAATAAAAATGAAAACAGTCCTATGAACAAAAGGAAAATAAATACAATCTATAATTCGTTGTTTCTGAATGAGTAAATTTGCTTAACTAATGGTGCCATTATTAAAGTAATACGAAACGCTACTCCAAATTATAATACGTGATACTAACACAAGTATTCTAGAAAACGATAATTTAAAGCTTTCCAATTTGATTAGCTTGTCTAACTTTAATTTACTTTTTTTTTATTTTAGATAGGAATGATAGTAGAATATAAATACACAACACAAAGGAAGCATATTTCTGTTCAGCACTGTTTTTTTCTATTATTGGTAAATGACAAAATACGAAATAGTAGATAAAGCAACATAACGTAATACAGTCATTCCACTCTCAATCTGTACATTTACCGAAACTTTTTGTACAAGCCACGAAGTCATATTCGCTCAAAATTTGAAAACCAATTCGTGCATAACCCGAATAGAAATTAATCAAGCATTTAAACTTGCAAAAGAAAAAAAACAATACTCATTTTAGAGGGATAATTGAAAAAATAGAAATAATAATATTAATAATAATACCAGGAATACACTTGTCGAGACTTTTATTGCGCTCATCAAATTAAAATGAAGGTCCTGTGCTCTAGATAATGACTTTATTAATTTCTATTCGGGTTATGCACGAATTGGTTTTCAAATTTTGAGCGAATATGACTTCGTGGCTTGTACAAAAAGTTTCGGTAAATGTACAGATTGAGAGTGGAATGACTGTAATACAATTAGAAATATTTTTAAGACTAGTATGACTGATATATAGATTATTTATTTCTGTGTCAAAAATGAAGTAAAAAAAATACATATTTTTCTATTTGACAAGAGTTTCAATCGAGATTGTAAAGAAATCGAAACACAAGATATCAATATATTACACTATTGAGAGAAAAAATTAAGAGGTTTTATAAGGATGATTATTATTTCAAGAGAATCATTTCTAATATAATTTAGTAAGAAAAGTCTAAAGCACGAGTTATAGATACTGCCAAGCACTAAAATAAAACATAATACAAAGTAGAGATAATATATATCAAAATCAAGGTTTATCAGAATTTCCTTAAGCGGCTAATTAAAATATGACATAATACCAAAGTTTATACTTGTTAAAATATAACATTTACTGATAAAGTAGTTTGTATATTTATACTAAACGATATTGAATAAAAATATAGAATACACACAAAAAAAAGTTTTTTTAATAGTTGCATTTAAAGGTAATAGCTTCTAAAATAATAGAATATGTGAGAATAAAAAAATATGCGACGTATAAAGCACAGTGGCATCCCCTTAAATCACCACAACTAATTCTAAAATGATGACGTATAAGGGGTGTATTTTTTTTTATTTCCAGATACTTAGAAAAAATTTAACGATGTTAAGTTTCTAAGTTAACATTTGCTGCTACATCTTCTTCATTTAATTTAGAAAGTAAAGATGCCAAGTTATTTTTTTGTTGAAACAAAATATTAGTATCATCTTCTGAAAAATCAACGCCTTTTTCTTGAATTGATTTTGCAATCATTTGAATATCTTCGAGTAGCTTTAAGGCAGTACCGTTATTACGAGAAATACTACTTTCAGCATAATCATCATATCCAATATCGATATTATCGATTTGATACATCATTTCATGTTGTAGTTCGCCTTCCATTTCCAGGGTTGGATATAATCTTTTTAAAAGATACATATGCTTACAAGGTGTCTTGCTAAATTGAAAATCAAAGCATGTACAGTTGGTAGTAGCACTGCTGTTAACCTCGACATTGTATGTTTGTTCAGCACTAGTGAAAGATTTTACTTGATAGATGAATATGCTGCTACTATCAGCTGTTTGATCATTTTCTACTAAAGCGATCACTTCTTGAAGCCATTCTTCGTTAATTTCTTCTGCTGCTATTTCCCTTCTTCTTCTTTCTTCTGGACTCATTCTTCCTATTTTAAGGATTATACGATTAATTTGATTAATGTAGTCATGCTCTACGTCTTCAACAAGAATATAAATGAGTCTATCAACCCTTCTGATTCTTTTGCGCTCCAGGTACATGGTTTTTAACTGGTTGTGCCAACTCTCGATGCAGTTATTTGTCTCCATATTACTATACATCTGTGGTTGATAAGCGGCAGACCAGCGAATGAATGCATCATTTTGAAGATAATACTGCTTGAAATAAAACATAAAATCAGCAACAGAAAGATACTCTGGGTTATTGATGAAAGATGAAAGCTTTAAGGTGAATTCAGGCTTGCTACGTTCCCACATTAAACTTCTCAAATCGCTCGTCATTCTTTTTCTTAACATTTCATTTTCGGAGGAGCTTCCAAGCTTAACAGCTGTCCGTAATTTCTTGACCCATTCTCTGGCAACGTGAAAACAACACCACTGTACTTGTGTCTCAGGGTATACGGAAGATAACGCATCTAATTCGACTGCACTGACATCGATGGTAATTTTTTGAGGTGCGGGAACATTTGCAATGAGCTTCAAAAAAGTAAAAAAACGGATTAAAGGATTAGAAGATCCATCAGCAGTAAAGAGAAAAGCAACAGGGTAGCCAGTGCCAGTAATAGGATGCATTATAACAATTATATAGAGCAATCCTCTATCAATATTCGTTGTGTTATGGGTAGCGTCTAAGCACCAGCTTTTGGCTTCTATAAGCAGCTGCTTTTGCTGAGGAGACAGAAACCCAAATGTGAAATAACGATAGAAATTATCATTCTCAGTGAAATTATTAAAATTCTTAGACTTGAGCTCCCTTAACCATTCTTTTACAGATTCATATTGGTTAATATGTCGTTGAAACTTCAGTCTCTGAATCTTATAAAAGAGGTTGTAAATCTCATCTGCGTGAATCATTTGGTCTCGATGTATAATACCACCGAGAGGTGAGTTGCTGTTGATCACAGTAAAATTCAAGCTGTTAGAAACGAAACTAGTAAAACTTCTTTGAATAGCTAGACGGATATGACGCTTATCAAAGCCGTCTTCTAAACGTTCAAAAATACACTTCTTCACTTCAGCCGACAGAGGAAGATACTGTAATTCATCAGTATCACCAACATTATGATTATGCTCCTTAGCATGTATAATTGTTATATGATTAGGATTGTTTAAGAAGCATATTACTCTCAACTTAGCAGGGCAACCAATTTTCTTTGAAGGTCTTTGGAGACTACGAATTGCACCAGAAAACCCACCTTTCGCCACATTCTTGCGTGATTGCTTAGCTCCTTCTCTGTGGTAGTAGTAAGTTCTTGACCATAAATGCTTGGGTTTGGGTCCTCTTTTGTTATTTCCTTCGGATGTCGAAGGAACAGTAATCCCCTATCGCTGATTATTTTGAATCCAAACAACGCCGTACTTGGAAGGAGCATCATTAAGAAACTTATCAAGTTGGTTGACAGGTAGAGTAATATTCTCCTTGGGGAGAGGTTCATAGAACTTAACAAAAACGCTTTGCATTTGGGAAGACATTTGGTAGAGAAACTATATGTTACCATTTTTATAAATAGAAAGGAAGAAAAACTGAATAATGATGCCCTTTAATTAAAGCTTTTTCTAAGTCACATAAACTTGTGATGCTGTTTTTCAAATAATTAGCGATGGTGATTTAAGAAAATCGAGCACAGTGATATGGGAGTGAAAATACGAAATTATATTAAACAAATGAAATATTCTGAATATATATGTCAGTTGAATGCGAAGCGATATAAAAAGTAAATTCGTAATTTGATACATGAAAAATAAGTGATTTTGCATGCTTTATAATTTTGTGAGATGGATTGTTCAGATATATAAACTTTTGTGGATGGTAATTTTGAAGAATAAAAATCGACAAATTATTGTCGAATACAAACTCGTTTTCATTTCAATATACTTCTAAGCCATCACAACTCTTCTAGGCGAAGTTTTAGATCTAGCAATGAAGTGTTTTTAATTGAAGTATCAAATATGTAACCTCAATATTTCAGGAGCTATTCGAGTTGAAGTTTTTTGGCTTGAACGAAAAATATATATACATTGATGAATTCAAAGAAGTTAAATAAGGCAGTTGGTTTTGATAACAGTCTTAAATATAAGATTATGATGTTTATTCAAGTTAAAAAAGGGTGCGTATTTATAGAGAATGGAAATAAGTGGATTGAGATGAATGTTATGGTTCGACGTATTAAGATCACCGTACGAGGTTACACCGAGTATCACATTATCCAAATTAGAGATTGCATGACAATGCTTAATAAAGAATGATGTTATTTGATATAGAAGAAGTGACAGTTCAGTGTATTAATCTGTCTTCACTATTAATAAAAGGATGAGATATATGTCTGTATATATCATACATACTACAAAGTAGCTGCCCACCTGTAAAAGAAGGTTTAGATCGAGCCTATCAAACTATTTAAGAAGTACCTGTGAAACTTAAGCGAAGATTGAAAAAAAAGGAAGAATAAGTTCAATATAAAAATACCAACAAGAAAGACTAGACTGAATACAATTTGGTATTACCTATTTCATATAAACCATCATAGCTACCTTCATCATCTAGTACTCATTATGATGTAATTAATTTTTTATCAGACTTGTTATAATAGTACACCCTCTATTTGATATATACACGCATATATCTTACTCTTGAATATGTGTTATTTTGATAGACAACTATATTTTAATAATATAAGATCAGGATTCTCGTCTAATCAAATCCAGATCTAGTGATAGTTATCACTTTACCGTAATAATATTATTCGTAATTCAAAGAACGCTACAATAGTACACAAGATGATCTTAGATACCCTTTTTGGATAAATCCCAGAATTCAGTAAGGTTTCCATAACCAGGAAACCTTATTCTAAAAACTTACACTTTAAAAGATCCATTTATCATACATCTCGTTCACTTCCATTCAATCCATCTGATTCCCATCTTTCCTATAAATACCTGTCCTTTATTTTCTAATAAAACATTATCTTAATTTTAAGAGCTTTAATCGAATCACTTCGTTTTAATCTTTAACTTTTTACGCATTTATCACTATTTACATTATTGTTTATTTACCATTTTTTATTATATGAAACATATTTATATCGTTATGGTTATGGTTAAATATGTAGATGGTATGTGTATTTTGATATGCTCTATCTATTCCATATAAATGGTAGTATTTCGTTGAATTTAGTAGTATAAGATGATCCATAGAATAATAATGAGACCGTGAACAGCAGTAAAAGACCAGCCAATCATAACAATTCGATCACGTAACTATATAGTGTATATATTTTAATAACCTTTTTATTTATCAAGATACGTAGGGTGTTTGATTCGTGAGCCAAAAGTGAAGTAATAAGAAAATAGTTTCAAATATCAAGAGTTCCAATCGAAACTTTAAAGAAATCAAAACAGAGGATACTGTAGTAGAATACTATCTAAGCATACAAGATATTTCAATATAAGAATGATAATCAATTCAAATGAATTATTATCCAACAGAGTTTCAACGGTAATAAGAGTAGCAATCCAGATACAGATATTACCAAACACTAAAAGAAAAAGATAGAATAATAGCTACACCACTATTTATTCCAGAACCACTATTTATCAGAAATCTCTTCAATGACCAATTGAGATATAACTTTATTACCAAAAGTTTATGCTCGTTAAAATGATAAGGTTTATTTAATATAAAATATTTAGGTATTTATAATAAAATTGATATTCGATAAAAAATTAGAACATACACTATCATGTTCTTCTTCGGAACTGATACGTCCAAGATAATAATATTCTTGATGATAGAACATATAAAAATAAAAGAGTAATGTGAGAATCGAATGATTGATAATCAAATAAATGTGTGAGAACTTAGGTAGTATAAAATCAAATGATAAATAATATCAAGTAAT
>VCJD01003447.1:26030-36682 GCA_024140245.1 Backusella tuberculispora | reverse complement strand
AAAAAAAAAAAAAAAAAAAAAAAAAAAAAGGTAAAAAAAAAAGATACGGCAACAATAAGTTATAAATACTACATTATTATATACTAGTAAATGACTAGTGTATGAAAGAACAGATTGAAGTAGGAGTCTATCCTACGAGTATAACGAAGAAAATACCACTTCAGTATCTGTATATTTAAAATTGTTTGTTGTTACATATTTAACTATTCAATATTAAAGACTAGTAAATAAATGAATATGAAACTTTCTCTTGTTCTTCACTGGATAAAACTTACCACAATTCAAACCGATTCATTATATTAATAGATAAACCATTGAGTTGAATCTTGGATATTAAAGTGTTATTTATATTTTCTTCGTTGAGGTTATATATATCTTGAAATAATAATATTAACAGCATCAGCGGGTGATTATATATCGGAAAACAGCAATGTTACATTAAGCTACAAGAAACGGGTTGCACCTCAAGGAGTGCGTTGCTATTGCTCGGTGGATCGGATAAGTTATTTCAAAAGTAGCCTCTCTCCTCACGCGGTCGACATATGTTATTAAGACTTCTTATGATGATTATTCTATCATATGATTAGACTTGAAACTCTGGAGCTTATGAATTTTTATTTTTTAGAACCTAATTATCATTCTAAATAAAAACTGAAGCAGAAATATTGCTATATAAATTGTTTTTATTACGATTTCCTTTGTGTGACATTTATTTCGGAACGGTCATCTACTGCATGAATATTAACTTATCAGCCGTTTTATTTCTTTTTAGAGCTTTCTTTCACACGACTATTTCTAGTGAGTGATCTACTAGAGAACACTCTAATACATGAACAACTCCCTTTACGATAAGATATCGAGTAAATGTGAGAGTGAAGCCTATCAAGCTATTGCTTCCCCCTCTTTCATCAACCCTATTGCTCACTCTGGGTTTTAATACACAACCCCTAAAATTTTATATATGCAGTTGCAAAACCACAATGTGGTCTTGAAATTTTGTTTAGACGCCTTGTATCCTATCAATAAATATAGATGCCAGCAAGTTATGTTACTAAACCATTAAAATTAAAAAGAGAAGTAGAGAAAGAGAAACTTATTAGAAGCTGTTTTGTACAAAAAGTAGGTTCTTTTTTTTTTCAAAACTAATATAATATATATATAAATCGATTTGTTATTTGTTTTTGTTATTATTTTATTATTTAAAGTTTTAAATCCGTGTTATTATTTCCATTATAATCCACAGTGAGATCAAACAGAAAAAACTAAACTGTGTTTTCTATCCTGATTTCATTTTGCTCTTTCAAAAGTGATTATATGTATTACTTTTCACTGCATCTCAATTAAGTACATATCATATATGGTAATAGCATTATTAATATACTAGTATATATATTATACATCTATATATAGAGGTACTTATCGTCATGAGGTGGGCAATATATATAAAAACACATCTTAACAGATACATATATATGAATAGAAGGTTTGCTATGTAGCGACATATAAATATCATGAGAAAAAACAAAAAACAAAATTATAACATTCAAAAATCAACCTTCTATCAATGCAAAATTAATTTAGAATAGCGCAATATGATTTTCAAAATAAGGTATCTTGTCTCCGTCCGCCCCTGCTTTCAACAACGCTGTATTTTTAGTTTTAACTACTCCTTTTACTTCTATTTGTTTTTTTCATTATTATTTCCATCAGATTCATAGTTTGCTTACTTTTCCTTCGTTTTATTATCACTTTTTTATATATATATATTTTTTTTTAATATTTGTCTTTGTTTTCTTTAGGCAATAGCATCTATATATTTAGATATATATTATTCTTCCTATTATCATTAGTTAAATAAATAAATACTATTATTATTAGTTCCCCGCAGCTTGAACTAGTCATTGCACATCATGGCGAATTCAGGTACGGAATCAACACCATCCACCATTCCTTCTTCCAACACAAGTCAAAACGTTACCACTAGGTAAAAATATTGTATATAATGGTACTAAATATAGACACAGCGAATAGTAATAAGTAACATTTTTTTGTATATTTTATTTTGTTTAAATGACAGTGATATCCAAACGAACGACTATATCCCCGCATGGCAAACAGACGCACATATAATTAATCAAGATATGTCTTTTAATCTTAGACGACCTCGTGCTGACACGATGCCTAACCAGTCTACCTCGTTCCCTTATACCGATCGTTTTGACACTCTTTCCCCTGATACCGCTCCTTCTACAGATTCTGCTACAGCAACGCCCTCTCTTTCTTTACGTAGTAGATCCGGCTCTACTACAAACCATCCTTTTGGTGGTGGTATATTTAATCATTGGATGGGAGATACACTTCAAAGTCCTACTTCGCCTACAACAACCGATCAACTGCTTAAAGAGGACGATGGAAATACGATCGCCAGTACATTGGCCTCATTGGGCTTAGATGGCATACAAGAACGTCGCAATCTACTTCATTCAAGTCATTCCTATTCTTCTCTATCGGAAGCTTCGTCCCATTCCAACTGGCATCGCGACATTACGTATGCGAATGGGTCTTCTTTTATCAGGGGGGAAGACCTCCGCTCTTCTATTGCAAGTTTGAGACTTCAAGCTCAGACCGGCAGACCACGCGCACTGAGTGCCGTTGATGATCGTGGTGGAGAAGATGATAGTCCATCTTTTAAACGTTCTATTTGGCTTTCCGATCCAGTATCCAATGTACCTTATAATCGAAATAGACCGTTTTTGCGAAGTTCAAATAGTAGCGCAGACTTATTAGAGATCATTGCACGGCAAAGAAAAGCAGCTGCCAACTCGGATGAGACTAATAGCAGAACAGGGGTAACTAATAAAGTACATTTGCTTTCATATTGATTTCCCCTTTTCTTACTGGTTTTACTCTTTCTTTTTCTATATGATTCATTTATTATTATTTAGGAAACTACATTTATCGAAGGTCTCGAAGTTGAGCTGGATTCGAATAGTGGTGGCAGTTCATCAGCTACACGTTCATTGTGGCTAGGGAATCTTGATAGCTCCGTCACAGCCTCGGATTTAAATACAATCTTTTCTAAGTTCGGCACCATCGAAAGTATAAGAATATTACTTGATCGTGAGTGTGCCTTTGTAAATTTTTCAACCAAAGAAGAAGCATTACGGGCTAAAGATACTGTTATGAACCAGATGGGAAGTCGTCTGGGTAATGCAACTGTCAAGGTAGGCTTTGGCAAACCCGATGCAGTTCCACAGCAGCCTGCATGCGGAGAAATGGGAACTGTGCAAGGTCCTACCCGAGCTTTGTGTAAGTTTGTTTGATGTTCAGATTGTTTTTCCCTCTCTCCTTCTTTCTTTGTTTTCTTTCTTTCTTTCTAATACCTAATTATTTATAGGGGTCGGCAATATACCTACTAATACTACTCAGACGGCATTAGCACAAGTTTTTGGAAATTTTGGCAGTATTGAATCTATTCGTGTCTTAACTCATAAGACATGTGGTTTTGTCAATTTTTTTTCTCAAGAAGATGCAGTTCAAGCCAAACGTCAACTCCACAATAAAGAAATAATGGGACCAGGAACAAGCGCTGTTCGTATCGGATTTGCAAAAGTACCTGCTTTGAAATCATCTGCTACTACACCTACATTTCGTGCAGCGACACCACCTATGGATGTCTTACTTGAAGAAGATGCATCAATGACAGACATTTCTGTAGACTCACAACAGCAACAACAAATAATGATGTATATGATGGCGGAAATGATGGGTGATCCATCTATATTTTCTTCAGCTGCATCTGAACGACATATGATTATGCAAGAATTTGGTCAAGACGAGTCTGATGGTCCAGTGTTTGATGGTAATTTTTTCTCAACAACTTTTCTTTTGAAAATTTGTAACGCTAAACATAATGTTTGATAAATTATAATCACAATTAATTAGGAATATACACACCACAAACCTATTATGGCATCCCGGCCGCCCCAGAGCTAGGTCAATCCCGAAAAGTAGATATTTATCGACTAAGGGATGTACGAAAAAGACTAGATACTGGTCATGTTTCCACTAAAGAATTAGAATTAGTTGCAATTGAATGTCTTGATGAATTAGTAGAGTTATGTAGTGGTAGTGTATTTTCTCTTTCTTCTTCTTTTTTTTTTTTCGTTATAATTTCTTTATGGGAAATAGAGAAATTTAAATATCTAAACAATTCTATAGATTATATAGGAAATACAATCGTACAGCGTTTATTTGAAAGATGTTCTGAAAGTACAAAATCACTTATGCTTGAAGTTGTTGCTCCATACCTTGCGTCTATTGGAATTCATAAGAACGGAACTTGGGCTGCACAAAAGATCATAGATACTGCTAGATTACCAGCACAGGTAATTTAATTAATATAGATGATTGTCATTTATTTTCCCCTCTTTCCGAGTCTGACAGCTACTTTAAATAGATCACCTTAATATGCAACAGTATAGAACCATATGTACCTGCTTTACTGTTAGATCAATTTGGGAATTATGTCGTTCAATGTTGTCTTGGACTCGGTCCAACTAGAAACCAATTTATTTTCGATGCCATTGTAACTTCATGCTGGGAAATAGCCCAGGGACGTTTCGGTGCAAGAGCAGTACGAGCCACATTAGAAAGTCCGCATGTGACCAAGCGACAACAGGTATGGCAGGTGTCTATGTTTAAGGGTCCAAATTGCATAACCACTAACCTCACCTCTCTTTCATGCTATAGAAATATGTGGCTGCCACGCTTGTGCAACATGCTTTGATGTTGGCTACAAACGCGAACGGAGCACTATTATTGATTTGGCTACTCGATACGTCTGGAATTCCTGGACGCTATCGCGTTTTAGCCTTGCGACTATTACCTCATTTATCTAAGCTGTGTATTCATAAGCTGGCTTCTCTCACAGTGTTGAAAGTAATCAATCAGCGACAGGAGCTTGATGCACGTGCTATGATTGTTGATGCTATATTTTTTTCTTCTGATATGAGTTTGATAGAAGAAATCCTTAAAGATCAAGTTCATGGTGTAAGCATGGTACAGAAAATTCTATCCAGCTCCTATATCGATCTGCGTGAGCGACAGAAAATCGCTGAACGCGTGAAGCATATTCTTTATAAGCTCAAGATACAGCATGTACAAGGGTACAAACGATTGGTGGAAGAAATTAACATGGTTATGACAGACTCTGTGCCTAGTTCTAGTTTATCGGGTATCTCGATTATCCCCCCTCCTTTTGTTTTGAGCCCTAGTTTTGCTGCTGCTTTACAAGCTAAATATCTACCATCTTCTGAAGATTCTAGTAAGACATCGCTACCTAACACATCAATAGTAGACTTTTATACCACAGCTGCTTCCATGGCTAATTCAAGTGAAAAACTACCAACTCCAGACCCTTCTTCGTCTCAACCGCCAGAAGAGACGACTAATACCACTACTGAATAATCAACTAAAAAAATACCCAATTCTATTCCCCGTCTTTGATTTTTTTTTCTTTTCCTTTTTGATACCCGCGTTTGTATTTCCTGTTTTTGGTTCTTTTGTTAAATAATTCACCTCATTTTCAAACTTTGTGTCTGTAAAGCTTTTTTCTTGGTTTTTGAATAATAATAATAAAAAATGCATATAAAAATCGAAAAAATAGAATTTCCTGTTTGAATTTTCGTCTTTATTGAAATGTATTTATATGAACGTAGGTATTTATTATTATAGAAGTAAATGATAAGTACTGTTGCCAATGCAATAGGAGGATCCTTTATTATCTTACATCAAAGCACGTGCCAAAGCTTAAATAGCTTTTTTATACGTTTTAAATGTTTGTACTATTTTTAACACTTACAGGATTCAAGGTAAAATATAGAAATTTAAATACAGTTTAGTTTTTGTATCGAGAAAAAAATAATCTAATATAACCAGAAATTTTAATTTATATAATCCCAAGACTTTGGTCTAAGTATCCTTCATTTTTTACTACATTCCTGATAAGATCACATTATGAAGATAGTCGGGTCGGACATATATCTGTACATATCGTTCAAGAAAATAAAAAACAAAACAAATAAACATATTTTTAATTTGATAACAGACACTCTATTGACAGCATAAAATATATTTAAAATATACAAGCCAAGCCTATATTCCTAAAATCAAATATTTCTTTTAATAAAAGAATAAAAATATCAAATAATTATAATATGTACAAAAGGTATAAATAAATGCATGTGTGAGCGCACTTGGCTGAATTAGCAAGCTGTTTTTTTTTCTATAATAAGTGATGAGCGACCGGAACAATTAGTGATTTTAGATACTTGTTCTACAATTAGATATTTATATTAGTCTCAATACGAAATAAAATTCTTTGTAGCTTTTTCATAGTTACCTCTTCTTCAAGCTCTTTTAGTCTTTGGGCACTTGTTTCTTTTTCTTTATGAAAGCTGTGCATTAAGTTTTCTAGTTGGTCCACTCGTTGAAATAGAGTGTCGTTTGAGGGTGAAATGCCATCGGCATCATGATCAGCTATAAGAGGATGGTTGGGATCGATCCGCTTTAGTGCATCTTCGAATTGTTTGTTTCTTTTTTCTAAAGCACGGTATTTCTCTTGAAGCTCGCGCTCACGTTGCTTACGGCGATCACGGAACCTAGCAGACGCATTGGCATTACGTTTTCTCTTTTCTAATAATATTTTATCTGAAGAAGTTATACCATCTTGTTGTAGAGTAGGAGCTGACGATCTTCGATTTGCATCCATAGGAGATAAAGAACCTTCGTGATGAAACATATAATATTGGTTTGAATCGGCTGGTTCAGGTGTAATCTGGGATCTTGGATATTCTGAGATGGTTTTATCAGATCTTTTGTGATAGCTTTGATCATAGAGTGAATATGAAGGTTTTTGGGATTTGCTGTGCTCAAAATGAATCTCTGGTAGACCAGGAAGAGACTCTCTTCGTATGACATCCGTGAAATTAGGAAACATATTTGTAGAGAAGGATCCTGTAAGCTTAGACAGTGAGGGTAATGAAACTGGGCAATTTTTAGTAGCAAGAGACATTTTTTTAAAAAAAAATGTAAGAAAGTGAATAAAGGACGAAAAAAAATAATGTGCAATGCAGTGCACTTAATTATATGCGAATTGCGCCATTTAATGGCGACATCTTCCTTAATGATTGCGACGATTGTCTAAATATGGAAATACTGGGCCAATCACGACAAGTTTTCAAAGTTAACCGTGTGAAAAAAAAAGTTTGGTTCCAATTATGCTTTTATTTGTGAATATCACACTTGTCTGCTTTACTATTTTTTTCTTTTGTAAATACCAGAATTCCTAACCTTTTTGATGGAAGTGAGTATATTTGTTGTAGTAGTTTAAACTAAAGACGAGATAAATAAATAAAAAAAGAAAAAAAAATAAGAGAGGGGTTTCTTCATGAAAAAAAACAGATAGTACAACTAGTTGATATATTCGTCATTTCGTAACGTTATGATTGAAAATGTTTCTATATTTTTATCGCTAAATACGTTGCTCCAACGTTTGAAACTCTTATAAGCATATTACTCATACATGAACTAGCACCTATAATTTAACTTGTCAAGAATAATCTGATTGTCTATGTATACAAAATACCTAATCATTAATATAAAGCTGCGTCTTTCCTTTTCCTTTTTATTATTATTATTATTATTATTATTATTATTATTTATTTTATTATAGTAATAGTAATTATAATGAGAAACTTCTAGCTATGAAACATTTTCTTCTTATCAAAGTGATATCAAGTAATACAACATTTTAATTGATTGCATGTTTAGGCAAATATGACTTCTCATTTTTAATCTAATCAGACTTTTTTTTTTAATCCAAGCTTAAACTTAAACATTCATTATATCACTTCCAAGTCAGTGATATACATATATGTGCATAAATATTTTTACAATATGTTTATTTCGATAAAAAAAAACTCCCCACTTATGTTTAACCACTTCTGCTAATAAAAGAGAGAGAATTTTAAAACATTGGCTGTAAGAAGTTGATATAACCAGGTAAAAGGTAATGCAAATTTGGTTATAGTGCATAAATTCTTGATTGGATATCTGCAACGCTAAGGTTAGTGTTGCTATATTAACTGCATGGATTTTCGCAATACATCGAACATATTAACAATTGTCGTCAAGTATAAACAAATAAACTATTTTTGGACATTATATTTTATTTTTCTATTTCTCGTATTGCGTTGAAATTAAATATGTACATATATTATTATTCCCAAGTCATGGTATATTAGAGTTGTCTAATTTCACAAATGAATGTTGATCTGACTATATGAAGTTAGTGAGGGTGAAATTTAAACGGTCTAGAATAGAGTTTTTCCTTTTAACAGTATTTATTTGATCACTTGAACTGATTTTTTCCCCCTATAATATGTTTGTAATGCTTTATTATGTTTTGATGTTGAAGTTTTCCAGGAAATGTAATTTATTGAGAATATGATAAATAGTTCTCGTGCTAACTATTGTTATTTCAATTCAAAAACAATTTATTTTCTTAATCCAATGTAAATCAATAAAACTAGTCTACTAAAATATATTACTGGACGAGATGATTTATGTTCTCCTTTTAAGCCGTAGGATCTAAGTTTGATAGGTTTACACCGTATGTATCTTATTTTGTATCATGCTGCCTCGGTGAGCTATAAAATAATAGATATTCGAGTTTTCTATTGGATAAGTCCTGCCCACATTTTACATTTACCTAGGAAAAAATGATGTAAAGCTGATACTAGACAGAAATGTGAAAACTCTACCGGTCGTTTATCAAAGTGGTGAAGTTAGTGGAGGATCACTGTAATGAAATAGTGAGTAATTCCATACAAGGTTAATACAGAACATTTAAAGAGTTACTTTCTAAAACAAACAGGTAAAATCAAAGGTATTAATTGTAATATATTTTTAATTATTTGAGTGTTTATATAATAATAAGTCAGCTTAATATTATTACTCTATTTTTACATTCGAGCTATAATTTTTTATGGATTGATCGAGTATAAATTAAAAAATGAAATAATAAAAATCTTTCAGGCTTCGTTAGAATAAATATTTATGACTCGTAATCAAGCCATTGCTTGTTATTTCTTCTCTTAAATGGTTTATCGCACGCTGAGTCATTTATGCTGATATATTTGAATGAAATAATAACTCGTTACTCCTAAAGATATTCTCAAATGGCTATCGTTGATTTCTATTTGAGTTTAATTAAAAAGAGTTTACATTTTAATGAAATGGCTTTAGACAAAGTGTATATTTTCTATAGTAAAAAAAATCTAAAAAACCCAAAAAAGCCTTAAAAAATGAATATTGAATTTTAAGATAAGGTTTAGATCAATAGTTTTAAACTGTATCACTTGGTAAGTTTATTTTTATTGTTACTATTGTCATTGTCTGGTTTTTGATGGTTTTAAATGGTCTTTAGGAAGAAGTAACGACCGTTTAGGACTAAGTTGACCATATTCACTGCACTGCTACAAGTATCACTTTTAAAAAACCAACAGTAATTTATTTATATACAATTTATTTAAGGATAAATTATTAATGCACTATTGGTGCTTATTATGACATTTTTAAAAGTGTAAATTCAAACATTCTTAGAAATATAACAAACATTGGATATTAATTTTCAAGAGTCTAACCACAAGTAAAATTCACTTCATTTAACTAATTTCTTCGAGCAAAATAATAATGAAAAAACTTGTGATTATGCTCATAGAAAAATCAGTAACTCAAAAAAATCTAGCAATTATATTTTGTTCGATATAAAAGCTCAAAGAATGAAAATTTAATGACTGTGTCTTTCCGATATAATATTATTTCTATTATCAGAAATTACATACCTTCATCCCTCTAGGCAGACTCACGACTATATTCGATTTTCAAAGGAGAAGATAAATAAATAGCAAAGCAAATTTATTTAAAGCTACGATAACGACGATTGGAAAATTAAGTAAAGATTGTGGTATATTATTTTTTCATATAATCAACACTCATTAACGTGGTACTAAATCAAAACCACCTTCTGTAATACCAGTTTGCTTATTAATCACAACAATATATAGCCAAATAACTACATAATTGATATACCCCTTTAACATAGAAAAGTCATATATACTTAAGTATCTGGAATAATATTTGATGTAGAAATATACATATTTTAATATAAGCCTGCATATCAAATTAGAGTGCCACTTCCAAAGTGTATAAAATGCATCATACTAGTGTTTGTAATTTAGTCATATCATACCATTTATAGAGGTAATACTTTTTCTTCATCCAATTAAATTCGTAAGTTTTAGTACATGCTTACATAAACCTATATTTCATTCCAATCCATTTCATTTCATTTCGATTAAATTATATACATTTGAAAAAATTAGAAAAGTTTCCTTTTTAATAAAAGTATATGAAAGCTTGATTATTTAGCTTCATAGAAACGAACTTTTGCCAATACGAATTTTATATCTCAATGGTCCCCATATTTTTTTTTCCAAATCAGGTAATTCTGTTTCAATTGTAGACTAGATTCTGTGGAGTAATTAGAAGAACCAATCGAACACTTTACACCATAACATATAATTGGT
>VCJD01003446.1:546-11243 GCA_024140245.1 Backusella tuberculispora | reverse complement strand
CTTTTTTTTTTTTTATCTCGCTTTTTTATTTTTCTGTTTCTTTCTTTCTTCTTTGAATTTATTACTCTTAAAGAGAAATGAAAACAGTTAGGCTTTTATATCGAAAACAATTTGATGATCAATATACATTTGATCTAAAAGGCAACGTAAGTTATATCTATTTCGACATATACATATAAATGCATACACATACCATCTAAATAGAATATATAATAAAATTTAAAAATCAAAGCTATCTCAGCATGAATTCTATGCTGTTGTTGGTTTATTCAATCATACAGCACGTTTGAGACCTCCACCTGGACCAAAGATAATATGGGTGGCAATTTTGCTTACACTCTGGGTTATTGCCGCTGTATCTGTCTCTATGCTTTGGACACACTTTAACAATCCCTGTATTCTGGTTACTTTGCCAATATTTTTACTGATGAGCTCTTTTTTGACCGTTTGGTTATATAGAGCTCGAAGAACAAAGGTATATTTATTTTTACAACGACATCTAAATTTTATTTAGCCATTTCTTAATTTATATCTTTACATAGTTTGAAGAAAACATGATCGAGATTTGTGGCCGAGTAAATGCCACAGAGAATATTCGCGGTATCAATTTCCGTTTTACTAAGAATGGCATAGATGCCAGTGCACATAAATCAAGACAAGTACAAGGCTTGAAATCAACTTATGTAGGCATTCATATTTGATTGCAATAGTTTGTAAATAACTCTTTTTTTTTTGATAGGCAATATTAATTGAATTAGATGACCGGTATACAGCCTTACAAAGCCGTAATTATAACCGACAATCCGGGGAACTGACACCTCCCCCTGCAGCGGCTTACTTTAATTTTAGATATCCTGATGAGAAAATATCTATGTTTGAAGATAGACCATTTGACGAAAAGGCCATTTTTATGGTTTAGTTTTGTTAACCTATTTTAAAACCAAAAACACATAACGTTTGTCTATTAAATGTAAATAACTATAAAACACTTTATTCTTATTATAAGGTTTATCTTTTTGTTTTTATTGAAAATAACAGTCCAATTGCAATATTTTTAACTTGTATTGAATTATATTTTATAAATCTAGTCTAAATTAACGAATTTCTAGTCGCTTTTATATTGCGTCCCATTAAAAAACAAACTTGAAATTATCGAGAACTGGTTATATTAATTATTATTCCTATCTAATGTCAATTAGTCGAATATATATACAAATACTAGCTTAGCAAAGGGCGTTTTAAACAAAGAAAGAAATACCCTGTGAAATATTAAGCTATAAATGAAGTAGGTCGTTCTTCGAATTCTAAGAAACTAAAAAAATTTTCTTCTACATCATATCAAAATTGAGACTGTTTAGCAATAATAGACTACCGAAGGATAATACTATTCGACTCTTTAAAGTTAATACTAAGTTGAACTAGACAAAGAAGAGCATTTCAAAATATAAACTTGTATATCATGGATAACAATTGTTTCTACGATGATGATAGCTATAATGCTATCTAAGTATACATTCTTTCGAGATATGTTTTATCATCTAGAATCATTATTATTTCAGACCTCCACTATGAGGATTTCAGAATAAAAAAAAAAAAATTGTAAAAAAAAACCCTTCCATGTGGCTTATCAGCCAGAGTAAAACTTTGATTAATAGAGTTCTTGGGAGAACCAAACAACCTTTTAAAACAAATAACGATAAAGGTAAGAAGTAATGACACAATAAAATAATACTACTCTAATCAATAATGAAACTAACAAAGATAGTTATAGGTATCTATTTAATGTTAATATTTTTCGTTTTCAATTTAATATAAAATAAGATGAAGTTTATCAGTATAAAGATCAGAAAGGCACTAAGGCCAGGGCGCTGAATAATTCATGAATTATCATTCTGAAACCCATAATTTCATCATCTGAAAAACAATTATGGTAGTTCCGTAGAATCTACACACAGATCATTTTCCTACTGATTGGTAAGGAGAAAAAGAAGTTCCAACACAACCTGATTATTTATACTTTTCAGAAGATTTTTTTAGCCCCCGCATTTGCTGTCACAAACACAGTCTTTTTTAAAAACAGCATGCTAATAATTTTTTTTTCTTCCAAAAATTTTTTTTGCGGCAAATGTAATTATTCACTATCAGCACCTGAATCCAGTAGTCAGCAAATAGAAATAGTAAAGACGATAAAGAGTAAATAACTACGTTACAAAGCTACTATATATCATATCTAAAGAAAATAAAAGGTCTCTCTTTTGAGATGCATTTATAAACAAACAAACATTATGTTTTTCTCTCTTAGTCTACTATCTAAAAAAAGCCACAAAACGGTGCCGACTTCTTTGGGGGTCAATATCAATTTAGTTGTGTAGAAGCAGGGAACTTCATTCATAATGAATTTTTGTTTTGATCCATTCGAAAAAAGATATTCTTACTTCGTCTACATACAGCGCACATACATTCATTCATACATTCGTACATTTAGTACTTGTGTTTCTTTACAAAACTAACATTCTGAGTTCCAATATTATCACTTTATTAATATAACAAATATCCTTCTATTAAGCCACATTATGAATGGTAAGCTGTACTCAACTTGAAAGTAGTTTGGTTCAGATATTTCCTTATTATTCTTATTGTCCTTATTATTATTAAAGCATTTTCTTTATATTATAAAAATAACTTTTTGATATATTGTTATTATTATTAATGCTACTGCAAGTTGGATGATCTTGACCGAAAACTTTCTTGCAGTTTACATTGGATTAAAACTAATATGCAAAGCTTTATCCAAAAATGGATTTCACTATTAAACATCTTTCACAATAATTGAGCTCTTCCAAAATAAGTGCTATAAAAACAATGTTTTATAGCAAACAAGCAAACAGATACATATCTACTTTTGGAAAAACCGGTCCAACTATTTTTTAAATAATATCAAAAAAGTATAGCTCTGTTGTAGTTTTTTGAAAGTCAAAAATGGTTTAATGCAATAGCGTTCCCTTTAAAAAGAAAACATTTGAGTTTGATATATTTGCCTGTATGATACAGATTTGTTCTGACTTTTTACATTTATTTTTTTCAAAAAAATAAAAAGCACAATAAATCTTTGTAAAGTCACACAACGTTCCTTTTTGACTTGTCTTCTTTAATGGCAACTATAGAAACTTACGCTGAACAACTTACTGAGTTAGATAAGGCTTCTACAAAAGAGAGTTCTATAGATAATGCTATTTCGTGTCTTTTGACGCCTTTAACATGGTTGGAATACAATAACGAAACTCCTGTACTTACAGCTACTCAACAAATAGCATTCATTCAACACGTAGCATGGAAACGACATGTGTGGCATGTATTAAAGAATGTCATTCCTGCATGGTCCTTTTCATTATCTCCTCATCGTATTCTGATTGATACGACTTTATGTTTTACTCAAGCCAAAAGTAACAAGCTTTCATTTGCCATGTCGAAAGTAGCACTGCCCATGTTGATCGAATGTATTTCAACCGAGACAGATGCACCTTTAAATGTATTAGAACTCTATACTGAACTTTTAAAACGAATGACTATATCACCTACCATATTTCCATTGTATGTGGTTGGATTCAAAGAGGCAGCTACTCATGAAATTCAATATTTCTGTACTCTACTCTGTTCTGTATCCAGTCACTTGATGAACTTATTTGGAGTACAGAGTCGTAATCCAGAATTTGATCATGAATGGTATATTGATAGGTAAGTTAGAATATCAAAAAAAGAAGCAGTAAACTGATTTATAACTAATTAATTATTATAAATATAGAAACTATTGTACAAAGTTAACTAAAAGATTAGCAGACGCTTTAGTTGAATCAGACCAACTTCCAGGTTTATTTCCAGGCGAACTTTTGGGTAAAATGATGAAACAGGGTTATGAAGGTATAAATAAACGAATGAATGTATATGTTGAGAGGATTAAATTTGACGATTTGATCTATTATAGATATATGCATCAGTACAGCATTTCCGATCGCCAAAATCACAAAAAACAAAACCATCTGGCCCACCTTGTTTGAATTTGTAGAAACGGTAGTATCGAGTGAAAAGATAAACAAGTCACTTTTGCGCCATGTCAAAGATTATGAGGGAGGCAGTGGAAGATATTTATCCAGTGTTTTATTTAATCAAATAACAGAAAAGAATACTTTGCGACGTGCTGAAGACTTTCTCTATTGTGCATTATTAAAATTCGCAAAGTCAAATTGGGCAGATCAAAATGTGATTCGAATTTCTCTTTCAACTATTGTGAATATACCCGATATCGATACAGAAACTTTGAACTCGATATTTTCGAATATATTTAAACAAATCTCTGATACTTGGGCTGACCTTATTTTCATACAACATGCCAGCACTCGTGAAAGAAAATGTAACAGAGCAAATCATAAATATCAAAAAAATAAAAAACATATGTATTTATATTTAGGTAATTCCTTTAGATATTACAACGTCACTTTTATCAGTTACCGGACAACTTTCTACTGAACAAATAAATCTACTCATGGCATCAACAGGTTTAATGTCTTCAATCGCTCGATACTTTGATAGTGCAGATATTCCAACTGCAAAACTAGGTGTGGTATGTAAAAGAAATGTTTTTTTATTTGGTTAAATGTAAAAATCATCTGAAAACCAGAATATAGACTGTAGCTGAAGCAATATCCAGTAGAGTGGATGAGAAAAATCCATTAAATTTTGGAGTGCTAGATCCAAATAAGGATTATGATTTATTACAGCTAAAAAATCTGGCGCTAAGGACACACATCAAAAAAGAGGAAGAGGAGGAGAATATTGAAAATGGTAGTTTTCCAGTAGAAGGATCTGAATCAGAGGAAGAATTGGAATCAGAGGATGAATTTGATCCAAATGAAATTGTTGATTTAGATTCTGGTAAGGAAGAGATACCATGTGGATAATAATATTATTATTGTGATATCTGATAAATACCATAAACAGATCAAGATGATTATAAGGAAGAAGACGATGATGATTTGATACCTTATGAAATGGAGGAAGAATCTGACGAGGAGCCAGACGCTGGTCCTCAAAAACTTAAGCAGAAACCACCAGTGTAAGTTGAATTGAGGGTAACAATAGAAGATACATGGACTAATTAATATATCATATAGTTATGTGCGTGACCTGGTAAAATATCTAAGAGATAGGAAGGACCCTATAAAATTAGACTTAGCACTAGGTGCAGCTGAGTCGATCATTCGTCAAAAAGCCGATATGGGAACGGAACTTAGTAAGTGTTATAGTTTACGGAAAGCAATTACCTATACTGTACTAAATAAATTTGGAATAGGTGAATCATCTCTTGAGCTTTCCAAATATTTATTAGGGTTACCCGAGACCTATGATTTGAAAGACTTTCGTGAGCGACAGTTTAATTCGTTGATCGCGTTGGTTGTTGCTGTGCCAAGTCCTGTTGCAGGGTATGTTCTTTATGTATATTTGTGTATATTTTTCTAAGTGTTTCATTATGTTATCTTTAGCTTTTTGATAGATCAATTGTATGATCGTAATACCTCAATGGGTCAAAAACAACTCATTCTTTCTGTTATCTCGCTTTCTGTAAGGGAGCTGGCAGGTTGGTCAAAGGTAGAGCATCTGTGTTTTTATATATAAGAGAGGTGTCGATGTAACTGACATCGATGTACATAGACAATAGAACCACTGCCTGTGGGACAACTAGAAGATTTGTCATTATCTAACGAACTAGTAAAAGCAAATGAACTTGTGGGTAAAACAATATATGTATCAAGAAGGATGGAAATAGAGAAGGTATCACAACAAATCCGTCATAAGAACACATTGGCAGGTGTGATCGGTTATGTCTTTTTTTTTCCGTTGTTAGTAGGATGGTGGGAAGGTTCTCAAGGAAGATTAAAGTGAGTATTGATACTTTGACGTTGAGTATACATTATTCTTACAAAATTAATAGATGGTGGATTGGAATGGATAAGCTACTTACAGAGCGTTTTATCATGACACTTAATATTATTTTACGCAGTTCAAGTAAATTTTATTTTATTTTATTTTTTTAAAAAAACCAATAATAGTAGTAATAATGATGATTAGAGAAGAAAAGATGATTAACTTTTTTTTTATATATTTAGCAAATACCCCAGAAAAACCTCAGATAGTAAAGGAATACTTTGAGCTTGGTCTTAATATGAGATATACAAACACAACTCTTGGAGTTAAGCGCGCTCTTTTATTAGGATTTGACACTATCATTAGTATATGCTATGTAGACCAAGAAGACGCTCTGTTTAATGATTTTCATGTTGAACTTGTAACGACTAGAGACTGGTTACACGGTAAGAAAATGACTCATGTGATTATGATAAAACTCACTAACATGTCCTCAATAACAGATATTGTCGAGAATAGCTCTGAGATTTCGTTACATGACTTGGCCTTGAGTGTCCTCGCAGGTCTCGTAAAGCTTGCAAAGGGACGTGACTATTAACAAATTGAATTGTGTTTTTATCCGTATTCATCCAGTTGACTTGTCTAGAAGCCCCTATGTTCTCTGATAGTTTTTAATGAATATTAGCTAAAGGTTAAAATTATGAGTTATTTTAGTTTTTACACAACAGAAATATAAATAGTAATTAAAACAGAAATCATCTACAAGAGTGTGCTACATAGCTTTATTAATGATGGCTACAGTAGAACTTAGATATTGGGGCATATTTTTTTAATATTCTCTGTATACTTTTTTTTTGATTGTTGTCAATATTTTAAAAAAGATCAATCGCAATCATGAATTCGATGGCTGTTGCCATTTCAATTTTAGAAGACCAAATATTACAAGATAAAGCGAAGGAAAAAAAAAGGTAAACAATAAGCAATAAACAATAAACTTTGTGGTCATCAAATGATTTGATCAAACCCCAACAAGTTACCATTCGTAGGTTTCTACAGTTATTAAAATGCTTTTGAAGATTGTTTTTATGCAAATATGGTTGGCTAAAGAATATATAAAAAAACTTTATGATCTTCAAACCCTCAGAATTGTTAAAGCCACTAATAACAACGGTCTTTGTTTCATTTGCTATCACTAGGCATGATTCCTTTGTATATACGGGTAAAAGTCTAAGTAGGAAAAGACTAATACTCTATGCAAATTCCTACCAAAAAGGTAGTTGTTACTTCATGCATGTATTATAGTAATAGATCAAAGATAATGAGATGGTCTTTATCAAATATATAATCAGATAAAAATAGATGTATCAACAATATGCATATAATAATAACAGGCTGTCCAGGCTCACACAACATTCATATGTTTTTACTCATTCTATCCATTCTATCAATGCCGATACTTTGGTGGTAGTTTTTTTTTGTTAAATGGTATTATTTTAAAAGTAAAATATAAAACAAAACACAGCCCTGAAATGCGAGCACGGCATTGTTTTTGAATCTAGTGACTTGAAATTTGGACACAAAAGTTTTTTTTTTCACATGACATTCCCAAAACAGTGGTTTTACTGTTTGAAGTGACTATATAAAATATAACTGCATATTTTTTATTAATATAACAATAGCAGTGTACTATATGCTTTAATCTTATATGGAATAGCATCTTAAAATCATAAAGCAGTAATAGAGTAATAGTGATAATATCATCGCTGCTATGATTATTTATTATAAAAATATGCAACGAAAAGTCAATGGGAAAACTCTGATTTCCTTAATTTATTTTATTATATTTTCGGATTTGTTATATCATTTTTTCTTTTTCCTTCTTGGTATTGTTTATCATGAAACAGAATCCACTGTTAATTCCAGAGATCACTAATATTCTCTGCAGTCATGTTGATCAGCAAGATCTTCTTAACCTTGCATTTACTTGTAGAGCGCTTTATCATGTCTCTTGCGCACGTCTTTGGTATAAACTTCATCCCAAATCACATCGCAGGTTACATCAAATCAAAAGCACATTGGAATCACACAAAGAATATTACAATGCATTGGTTTGGATTCTGAAATGGTCAGCTCGAGAGGATTGTTTAATGGAGCGCCATTTTTTTGATTCCTTTCTTTTTCCAAACTTACGAGAACTAGAGTTTTCTTACGCTGCAGCTCAAGATCAACTTATATGTAGTATAATTGCTGCCAGCCCACTTTTACGATCCGTCAATTTATCTCAATGTTATTGTCTCTCTACAGAAGCCATTCGGCCTCTTTTTGATAGGAGAAGAAACCAGTTAGAGCAACTCAATCTATACGGATGCAGTAGCATGAATTCTCACTCGTTAGCAACCCTTATCGATCGTCACCCCAATAGTTTAAGGTCGGTTCGATTAACGGATATAAATGATGAAGTGTTGGCAGCCATTCAGTTGTGCAAAAATATAAAAGACTTGGGCTTAGAGCACTGTGATACAGATCTTTCTAATGCTGCTCTCACTGCTTATTTTAAATCGCTAAAGGTCAACCAGGCACAACTTAGTCAGATAAGACTACGGGATATTACTCAGCTGACATCTAATCATTTATTAAGTATGGAAAATGTCAGTTTAGCATCACTTGTCTACTTTGATATCAGTGAATGCAATAGTGTTGCCAGTGAAGGCTACTTATGGCTGGCAAAACAGTGTAACTCGCTAAGGACGCTTTCGTTGGCCTACCAAAATGATGTTACTGATCAAGCAATACAGGTAAACACTATCCCTTTTTAAGCTCCAAAATTTAAAACTAAACTAAAAAAAATATATACAAAAAAAGCTATTTTTCGCAAACTGTCACTCTTTGGGACATGTGAATCTTTCTGGTTGTAAGTTATTGACTGATCATGCATTTCAATTTGAGAATGGTTTGATATCTAGTACACTTGAAACACTCAATCTGAGCGGAGTTGACTCATTGTCATCAGAAAAAGTTCAATATTTATTAACCACATTGACTAAGCTAGCAGAGCTTAACTTGAGCATTCCTTATGATGACATAGATGATACTTTAGAAATTGTTAATAGCTCAAGCAATCCACAATTCTATATTGATAGAGATCACTGTTATACTATTCGTAAATTACAAAGTAACACTCGTAGGCTAGGAAAACGCAAGAGAATAGAGTCTCATCATACACCTCCTTCTCTACATATAACTTTGCCTTCAACAAACACCTGGAATATACCACTTGATTAACTTATTACTATTGCTATTATTACTGTCATATATTTGTATATAAAAAAAAACAATAAGAATGAAGAGACATCTAACCACACATAAATATATATTGTTTAATAAAAATAAAATGAATGCTATTACTGTATAGCTAAAATTTAGGTTGTTAGTACCTTAATCTGAAAACAGATTATAAATTAACAATTAAAGTATTTTCTTTTTAGTATAACAATAGTATCTCAATTGTTGTTTTTCTTATATAAAAGCAAATTTTTAATCCAAGAAAAAAGTCTTTGATTATTTGTTTATATTAATAAACTATAATGAAGAGTTTCCTTTGGATGCTTATTTTTATAACTTCGATACAATCTATTTACGAATTCTGTGTCTATAATGACTTAAGTGATAAAACGAAAATTGATGTTAAAGATGACAGAGAAGATAGTGACTCACGCACGTAAGTAGCTATGTATAATTGATGAAGTTTTACTTTACTGAATAGCTTTATAGCTCTTTTAAAAAGGTGTTATCTCCAGGACAAAACGCTTATTGTAATTTTACAGATTTAACGTGTTCTGATAATGGAACAAATAATGAACTTGCCGTTTTTCATATAAATCCTCCAATCAAAAAAATTAAAAGTAAAAATAAAATTTCTAAATAAAGTATTAAAAAAGTTGCTAATACTGACACCAATAAAATAATACTACAAACTTGCCTATATTCTCTTCAGTATTGGCAACTTTTTGACACTTAAATACCGTCACATCTATTTTTATTTTTTTTCTTCGATCCATTTATTTTTCAAACATACTCACCTACTCTATTATACGTCAAAATGGAACCTGCACAGTCATCCAATAACATTTCTATCAGAAAACGCCCTATTAGACCTAGTGAAGAAGAAGTTGAAGAACAACCTGTGATCTCGAGTAATTCAGCTCAGGTACCACCTTCAGTCGCTTTACCTATTCAACGGTTGCCTTGTGCTGACACTCTACCTCTAAAGCGTCGCCATGGTCGTCCTAGAAAAGAAATCGTTCAAGCAGCCAATACTGATATTGTTTCAGAACAAATTACAAATGAGACTGCGTTGACACTATCTACCACTGCTTCTTCTAGTACCTCTTCTAGTACCCTTTTCTTTATACACTAACAGTATGAGTGATGAGTTAGATGGTACTTTGGAAGCATTATCAAGAACTGTACGTCCAAGTACTGCATTAGATTATAGACAGCTAATAGCCCATTGGAAGATAATTGTTTTCGATATATTTAACAAGATATAATATTCTGGCACTTGTTTTCTAATAAGATACCCAGACTATAGATATTCTACAATGAAAAAAGGGATAGATTCGATAGTGATGATGGTTATCCTTATAAAGTTGGACCACCTGAAGTTGTAATGGCATTTTTCAAAGAATTTGTGTTCAAAAGAACCTGTATAAAAAATATACCTCTTGATACAGATGTCAGAACACAAACTTATTTGAGCACCCCAGAAAATTCAAACA
>VCJD01003436.1:61278-72951 GCA_024140245.1 Backusella tuberculispora | reverse complement strand
ATATTTAGCTGTGAGTATATTAAACTATACAGATATGAATACATTAAATTATTTGACCTTAATTGGATCTCAGACTATTAAGCTTTAATCGTCCCGCCCGACGCCCGCGACAAGCCCACCGCAGGTGCAAGCCTGTTTCAAAGCGCAGCGATCCCGAACCTTCAGCTATGGTAAAAAATTAGCTACCTACGCTTCGTTCCGGGGAAATTTTTTAGACCTTCACTTATGGTTTGGGTTGAAACAGGCTTGTTAATATAAAAAAAAGCTGTTTTTTCCTTTTTTAGTATATATGCCTCTTCTGGAATGGGATGGACTCCAGTACTTTTCAGTTTTTTTTTACAAGTATATATTAATATTGATAATGTTATTCACTTATAATAGATAAATGATTGATACAAGTAGGCATAGCTGATGATATTTTCTTCCAAAGTGAATTAAAAGAGTAGAAAACTCTACCAATAAAATTTTTGAAACAGTGTGCGAATCATAATTTAAATTTTCTAAAAAGTTTACGTCACTCTTCATTTGAAAAACTTGAGTGGCCCCCCTGATACCTTTTTTTTTTACTATTCCCCAGGATTGAGTTTATATTGTTAATAAATAAAAAAATTCATTTTTTTGTTTTCTTTTTCTCTATCAATAACCAACAATGCTTAGAAACGTTGCTCGTATTGCCCGCCCTTTGGCTGCTCGTAGCTTGGCCCCTGCTGTAAGATATTTTAACTATAGACGATTACTATAATAGCTTGTGCCTGAGGAAGGGATGTTGAAACTGTCATTTTACAACTACTTCTTGGAAACAAAACAAAAACAAAAAAAACAATAGTATATACTCAAGTATATACTTTTATAACAACAACTACAATATTTCCCTTCCTCAAGTCGATCTAAATCAACAACATTTAAACAAACATATTAAACTTATTTTATTTTATTAGGCTCGTCTTAACCTTGGTGCTGTTGCTACCGCTGCTCGTGCTTACGCTACTGCTAAGCCCAGCACCTCCGAAGTTTCTTCTATTCTTGAACAACGCATCCTCGGTGCTAACTCTGAAGTCGACCTTCAGGAAACTGGTCGTGTCTTGTCCATTGGTGATGGTATTGCCCGTGTCTATGGTTTGAAGAACGTCCAGGCTGAAGAAATGGTTGAGTTCTCCAGCGGTCTTAAGGTATTATAGAGAAAAAAAAATCAGTTTAAGAAACACACGAATAACCGCGTTATATATTATAATAGGGTATGGCCCTTAACTTGGAAGCTGACAACGTCGGTATTGTTGTTTTCGGTAACGATCGTTTGATCAAGGAAGGTGACACCGTTAAGCGTACTGGTGCTATTGTAGATGTCCCTGTTGGTCCAGGTATCTTGGGTCGTGTTGTCGATGCTCTCGGTAACCCCATTGATGGTAAGGGTCCTCTTGACACCGTTGGTCGCTCTCGTGTCCAAGTCAAGGCTCCCGGTATTTTGCCCCGTCACTCCGTCAACGAGCCTATGCAAACTGGTATCAAGTCTGTTGATTCCATGGTCCCCATTGGTCGTGGTCAGCGTGAATTGATTATCGGTGATCGTCAAACCGGTAAGACTGCTGTTGCTCTTGATACTATTCTTAACCAGAAGAACTGGAACAACGGTTCTGATGAAGCCAAGAAGTTGTACTGTATCTACGTTGCTGTCGGTCAGAAGCGTTCTACTGTTGCCCAGCTCGTTAGAACTCTCGAAGAGAACGGTAAGTAAATTAAAATAGTTTTACAAAAAAAGGGGGTAAAAAAAAGAGCTTAAATTAATTCCATCTTCAGATGCCATGAAGTACACCATCGTCGTTGCTGCCACTGCCTCTGAAGCCGCTCCCCTTCAGTACCTTGCTCCTTTCTCCGGTGCCGCTTTTGGTGAATGGTTCCGTGATAACGGTCGCCACTCTTTGATCATCTATGATGATTTGTCCAAGCAGGCTGTTGCTTACCGTCAAATGTCTCTTTTGCTTCGTCGTCCTCCTGGTCGTGAAGCCTACCCTGGTGATGTTTTCTACCTTCACTCTCGTCTTTTGGAACGTGCTGCCAAGATGAACAAGGACTTCGGTTATGGTTCCATGACTGCTCTTCCCATCATTGAAACTCAAGGTGGTGATGTCTCTGCTTATATTCCCACTAACGTCATTTCCATCACTGATGGTCAGATTTTCTTGGAAGCCGAACTCTTCTTCAAGGGTGTTCGTCCCGCTATTAACGTCGGTCTTTCCGTCTCTCGTGTCGGTTCCGCCGCTCAGACCAAGGCCATGAAGCAAGTTGCTGGTTCCATGAAGCTTTTCTTGGCTCAGTACCGTGAAGTTGCCGCTTTCGCCCAGTTCGGTTCTGATTTGGATGCCTCCACTCAATTCTTGTTGAACCGTGGTGCCCGTCTTACCGAATTGTTGAAGCAGCCCCAATACACTCCCTTGTCTATTCAGACCCAGGTTCCTATCATCTTCGCCGGTGTCAACGGTTATCTCGATAAGGTCCCTGTTAACAAGGTCGTTGACTGGGAAAAGGACTTCATCAGCCACATCCAGACTCAACACAAGGATGTCCTTGAGGAAATCCGTTCTCAAGGTGTCCTCTCCAAGGATCTTGAAAACAAGCTCCGTGAAGTCTGCGATAACCACGTCAAGGCTTTCATATAAATAGAAACAAATAATGTAAAAAATACATAAAAGCTTATCAAATACCATATTCTGGTTTTGATGGGTTTGTCTAATTCTCTCTTTCAAAAACTTTCTGTCTGTTTAAATAAACATGTTAAAAAAACTTATATAATTACAATTTTTTTTCTGTAATAAGGTCGTACTGGAAAATTTATAAACCACGTGATATAACTTGGCGTCATTTTGGACGCGATTTATCTGAATAATAAAAAAAAAAAATTTTTTTTCGCGCTTCTCATCCCCTTTTCTCACTAAACTCAGGTAGGCTGGCAAGGCACCACTGTTTTTATTTTTTACCTAACTTCTTAAATTTAATAGTTAAATACAGATAAAATGCTTGAAGCACGTTTGAATGAAGCAAAGCTCTTGAAGTCTCTTCTTGAAGCCATCAAGGAACTTGTTACTGAATGTAATTTTGAATGCAATGACTCTGGCATTGCTCTTCAAGCTATGGATAACTCCCACGTCGCTTTAGTCTCAATGTTGTTGCGTTCTGACGGTTTTGACCCTTACCGCTGTGATCGTAACTTGCCTTTGGGTATTAACTTGACTAATTTAGGCAAGATCTTGAAGTGTGCTCGCAATGACGATATTTTGACTATTAAAGCTGATGACAGTGGTGATGTATTGAGTTTGGTCTTCGAGAGTAAAGGTATGTATTTTTCTCTTTGATTGTTATTAGATAATGAAAAAAAAACAAGAATAGTATTAACGTGGAGGTTTATTTCTAATATAATATAGATAGTGATAAGATTAGTGAATATGATCTTAAGTTGATGGACATTGATAGTGAACATTTGGGTATTCCAGAGACCTCATACGAAGCAGTAGTTAGCATGTCTTCTGCTAGATTCCAAGAAATCTGTCGCGACTTAGCCACCATCAGTGACTCTGTTACTATCGAATGCACAAAGGATGGAATTAAGTTCTCTGCTGAAGGTGAGATGGGTAAGGGTGATATTACTCTCAAGGCCAATGGTAGCGTTGACAAAGAAGAAGATGCTACTACAATTGAACTCTCACAAAGTGTCAGCATGAGTTTCTCTATCAAATATCTTGTAAATTTCACAAAAGCCACTCCTCTCTCCACTCGTGTCAACTTAAACTTGTCAGCAGATGTTCCTCTCTTAGTTGACTATAAGCTTGATAACTTGGGATATGTTAGATACTACTTGGCTCCTAAGATCGGTGATGATGAGTAAATTCTGTACAAAAAGAAATGATATAACATTAAAACACAAAAAGAAGCAAACATACGAAAAATGATATAGCTTTATAATTCACTCATAAAATAAATATTTAAACATGTTCAATAATTTACCATAAAGTTGCGTTTGTTAGAGCATCTCCAACGGCCTTTCCAAACTTATTTTCTAATGTGACTTTTTGCAATTTACAAACCGGAAATATGTGATCTACTCCAAAGTCCAGTTGAAAATGTCTTCATTGTGAATAATTTCCCAAATCTACAAAGGATTAAGAAACTACTTTAGAAAGGCCGTTGGTATGCACTTTATTTTCAAATTCGGAAATTTTGATATTTGGAAAGGCTGTTGGAGATGCTCTTAATTTAAATTTTTAGTGGAATGAATTGGGTTTTTATTTGTTTCGTAATTGAGTAAATGTATGAATGGAGGCCTCTAATTCCTCTTTCCTGCTAGGTTTACTAACATATCCATTCATGCCTGCTTCAGTACACTTTTCTTTATCTCCTGACATAACACAGGCTGTTAGCGCAATTATATAAGGCTCTGTTGAGGTAGAAGTGCTTTCGCTTCGTATTTTTTCTGATGCTTCTAATCCATTCATTTCCAGCATCCATATATCCATAAATATTAGTTCATACGGTGTGTTTGTTTCAACAGATTTTATAAACATTTTATACGCTTCTCTGCCATTGTGTGCAACGTCTGCTGCTATGCCTATTTGAGACAACATACGGGATAAAACTTTTTGATTTATTGGATTATCGTCTACCAACAGAGTTTTAATGAGCGCCAGATTCTCGGATGATTGACTTTCAGATGAAGAGTTAGCAGACGAGATATTCCGAAAACCCGAAACTAGAGTTGGGTTTCTTGAAAGCAAGCGCTGTTGAGACATACGTCGAGAGGAATTTGCAGTTGCTTCATTTGATGGATAACGCCTTCTCCCTGCGGCGGTAGAAGCTGGTCCATTTTTTGTGATAAGAGTGTGCAAAATGGAAATAAGCCTAGAATTTTTAAATGGTTTTGTTAATTTAATATGATTAACTTTATCCAAAGCCTTTTCAAGGGAATTGAAGGAAAGTGGGTTGCCATAATCAAAAGGGTTTGTGGCTTCATCAAAAGGAGTTGCTATTGGTTCTCTTGATCCTTGAGGGTGTTGAATAGCTGAATCCTAAAGATTCTTATTTATATCTATTTGACGTTGCTGTTTTAAATGCCGAGATCTGCTATCTACAACACTTATTGAGGGTATGGACTTCAAGCGTGGATATTCTGCTTGGAGATGTTTTAAGACTTTTTCACTACTAGCTGCGGAATTATATGCCCCAGAGAATTCTTGCACAGTTTCGAAATCCATATCTATAATTACTAACGAAAATGGGTAGTTCCCTTCAGTTTGGGCATTTTGGCTGGTGATCTCAACTTTTTTAAATATTTTTACAGCTTCACTATATGTTCTTGATTGAATGTCTTTGATACCTAAGTTAGAAAATATTCCCGACCATTGAAGACGAATGTTTTCTTTTTGGGCTATGATTAAAAGACTTTCACACTCTTCTGCAATCTCATTCAAGCTATTTTCTTCTCCATATGTTTTTGATTCTTCCTGTTTTTCTAGCATGACACGGAAATAAAACCTAGATCCTTTTCCTTCTTCAGATTCTACCCACTTATAAAGCATCAGAAGAAATGTTGACAATAAATATTATATAAATCGGAATAATTAGTTACCATATCACCTCCCATAATTTTACAGAGCTTTCTACTGATCGCAAGACCAAGTCCTAAAGAACAACTTTGTAAGAGAAAAAATTAAGTAGTTATAATATTATTTATTTTCATACCAGTTCCTCCAAGATTTCTAGTCGTTGAAGCATCGACTTGCGAAAATGATTTGAATAGCTTGCATATATTTTCTTTTGATATGCTGATACCTGTATCTTTCACAGATATCAAATAAGGTATTTTACACTCATTATTGTTAGGTGTAGAAAATTCTAAATAATCATCGCTTATTGGTGAACCAGGGCATTCCGTATGTTTTTCATCAAAATAATCACTCTTTTGATTTTCTGCAGGTGTCGAATTATTATCAATTTCTACTCGAATGACGACTTGCCCTTCTTGAGTAAATTTAAAAGCGTTAGAGAGCCTATATGGAATATAAAATTGAAAACGATTTAAACTTTAGAATAGTACATTATTAACATATATTTATAAAATTATTTACAAGTTCAACAATATTTGACGGAGTCGAACGATATCACCATATACATGATTTGGTATGTCCGGAGCAATAGTATACCAAAGTGTTAAACCTTTACCCAGGTAGTTGGATGATAATAATTTCATAGCGCTTTCAATAACATATGTCTACCATATGTATAAAACAGTAAGTCTTAAAATTCAAGTCTCTTTGAGTTCTACCAAAAAAAAATTATATATATATACCAGATCAAGTGCACTCTTCTCCAACTGTAATCGACCAGATTCGATTTTAGAGTAGTCCAAAATATCATCAATCAAAGCCATTAAATGATTACCTAAATATAACGATTATTTTTAGCAAAAATACCTGCTTCATTTTAATATGTTTTACCTGATGACTCGATAGTTTCCGCACATTCAAATAAATCAGGAGGCAAATCGCTCTCTATCAATGAACGGGACATACCAATCACGGCATTCATGAGAGTTCTTATTTCATGAGACATGTTCGCCAAAATTTTTTGTTTAGATTTTGCCGCAGCTTCCGCAATTTCTTTTGCGCATTTTAAATCTAAATTCGAAAAAAAAAATCAATAGATCTGAAAAAAAAGAGCTACTATTTTCAGTAACCTTTAAGTAATTTATTGGTCCTGGCACATTCTTCTACCAATTCAAGAGTTCTTTGTTGAAGATTTGCTGTTCGTTTTTTGACTAAGCTTTCCATATCATTCGCATATCTTTCTAACTAAAGCAAAAGCTATTATTTAAAACGCTGTTTTTTTTTCTTAAAAAAGAATAAATATATTACCAGTGTTGCCATGATGTCTATAACGGAATTGGATCCACAAAAATATGGATCGATCTCTTCTATACGGTTCTATACCATATTTAATAAAGGGAAAGTAATTGGTATATGTACAAATGCATACTTACTCCTATAGCTGAAAAGGAAGGGCGAGCTGAAGCATCAGTTAGGAGACAGTCAGATACAATAATATTCATATCGTTGGTGAAGTCATTATGTCTGGGCAGCAGCATACGAGGTCTCAAACCCTTGCATATTTGGTTAAATATTTCTTCAGGTGTTTGATTCCTATTAGTCTGAGCTTTATAAGGTGTCTCTCTTGTCAATATTTCATTTATAATAACTCCAGCGCTAGATATAAATTATTTTGCAGTGTTATTTAGCACCATTTATTTTTATTGTTAATTTTATCACTATCATTATTGCTATAAATTTCGTTATTCTTTACTTTATTTTTATTTACCTGAATACATCAGCCTGCCTACTTGGGTATGTCAGGTATTCGTGTAATGGAGTAGCAATCACAGATTCAGGAGCAAGCCAGAATAAGGTTTCAGTAGATCTCAGAACGCGAGCTACTCCAGGAAATGATTCATCGACACATGTAGGTTGTTCATGCATCGGTTTGTGAGCCATTTCTCTTTGTGAATCCCTGATGTTTTCTAATCCATAGTTGGAAATTTTTAACTCCCATCTTCCAGTAACCATGCAGCTATTGGATGTAAGACAGCTGTGAAATAAGAATTTCGATCGATGAAGGAACCTCATTCCTAAAAATAAATATGTATATAGTTATTTTCTACCACTCTATTATTATCTGGCTCTGGATATTTACCATTGATAAGGTCATTAATCAAGGAAAAACGGAAAATCCAAGGTAAATCAAAATCAGGGTTAGCTGGAACATTTGCTAATGAACCTTTTGTGCAATATTCTAAAGTACATTCAATGCCCATTAATAAATTATATATGTAAATTATAACCTGGTTTTTTTTTGTCTTGTCTTGTTTTTTTTTTTTGTTTTTTTTACCTTCTACAACAAACACTTTTTCTGGCTCTATAATTAATCCCACAAACTCTGTAAGCTTCGAATGTCTTGTACTTTTCATTAGATGCACTTCTTTACGCATTCCTTTTTCAATATTTATTCGTTTTGATCCAATTTGTTTGATATAGACGGGTAAGTTACAGCTAAACTCAAATAATAATAAGCCAGTAGTCAATAATAGCAAGTAAAATATAAAGCATTGTGGATAGTTACTAATTTCCAACTGCATGAAGTAGCTTTGTTTTTTCCTCAGATGACGTTGCATTTTTATTTTGGTCATTATTTGATACGGTTTCCAAAGTATTATCTGGCTCTTCTGGAACTGCATCACTTGTCATGCCGCTTATACCAACCGGATAAATGATTGTACCATCTGTAGACACCCAGTCTTCTATTTCGTTATTTCTTTTTGAAATAAATTCACTCCCTTCAGCTTTTGTGTGAAATAAAATATCTTTAGAGTGTTTTCTTGGATAGATATTACCCGAGTCATTGTGCTGTATCTGTGGTTTAATCAAATCTCCAAAAGAAAGAAGCCAAGATTCATCGCTGTCAATACTTAGCTTTTGAACTCTTCTTTTTTTATAGCGCCAGAATAATAAACCTAGTAAACCAAACAAGAATAAAATACCAACAGGAATAAAAACAGCCAAGAATATTTGCTTTCTCGTTTCATTTCTACTTCCCATAAAGTCAGAACATGTACTACTAACCATATGATCAGGCGTCTCATTATGGCAGGACGTACAGGAAGAGGAACCTATAAGGGCATAAAAACCATATTTACAGGGTTCACACATATTTGCATTTGAAGCATTGGCAAATGTATTTTCCGGACGAGGGTTGCAGTAAACAGATCTCTGAACTTCTCCTTCAACGTCTTGACAGTAAGAGCTGGTTGTTAGGTTAGAAAAATAACTTCCTGGCCGGCATATGTTAAAAATGGGCGGTGTGCTTATAAATGTATCTTCTCTAAATGGGCCTTTAACTAGTCTGTTTATAGCAATATGCAATAATGACATAAAACCTAAAGCAAACAAGTTGACTGCCCTAAATAATATCTCATTAAAGTCAATCAGTAATAAAATAGCTATTTTTTTAATAGCTTACCATATTGAATGTGTCCTATCCTCCATATATGCCACATTCTGATCAAATAGTTCACCTGCAGTGTAGATTGAAGAGCTAGCTGACATGTATTCCTTCAATATGCACTAAAATATATAATTGTGTTTATAAACGCGGATATAATATGCGCATAAAGAAATTATGTAATAGTCTGTATTAACAAAGAACATTACATTGTTTATAACATTGAATATACGCTCAGAAATCGTAATATATGCATCTGGTATATAATTCTTATTTTTGAGCGTAGACATTAGCTCCCAAAATTCTGCATTCATCGCACTTGGGTAAGTGTAATTGATATAATGAATAATATTGCTTGAAACAGGATTTATAGTAGACTGTACTCTAGTTTTGTAAGCTTCGTAGAATAAATTACAAAATTCACTCTTTCCTTTCGAATTCATGTCTGCTAGACAGAGTTGTTGTTTTTTAGCATCTGAAATGATAGATTCTACAATTGAATGCACTAAATTTGAGACATTTATACCTACATTAGACAAAGATCTAATAGAATTTGTCAGTATATATATATATATATATGTATGTATGTATACGAATTTCGCTTATATAAAAAAATAAAAAATAAAGTAATAAAAAATAGATTATTCTTTTACCGAAATATTTTTTTATAGGGGCCGAGAAAGGTGTTAACTGCAACTACAGGAACTTGACTACTTTGGCTCATGTTAGATGCATATTCCAACAGTTGATAATCGTTTGTTTTTACAATAATTCCGCTCAATTGATTGTCAAAATACTTTGACATGGCTTCTTTTGAGGTATTGTAGTTCACTATTTCTTTTTTTTTTTCATTTGAAAACATTGTATGTTAATTATTTTTGCTTTAAAATATTTTGCTTCTGCCTATATGTTACCTGATGGAATATCCTAATTCTCATTTAGAAGTTGTATTAAATATATTGTTATTTTAAAATAAACTTGATCTGTATAAATGGTATCGTACCTGCTTTCGATTGTAAACTTTCCAATTCAGTTTATGAGCTAAGCTATACACCCCAGCCATCAAAGCAGAATTGTAAGTATCTCCCATCATATCTGTAACAATTGGACCAACAGAACCAGCCTTGTTGACTTTAGATATCAAAGAATTCTGTTCACTTTGTAAAAAACTAGGTAATGTATCTTTAGTCACAACATTCGGTCCTGTTTTGATAGTTTGATTAGAATGAACATCATTTCCTGTCAAGAGCTATATTGAATAGTTTGTATCGTTTTTGTTTATGTTATTATTCCATTCTTTAGAGTTCTGTTTTTTCCACTTGCTTTTAAGTACATATAAAAAACCGGTAGCGCTGTCTGGTAGTACGGTAATTGCGATATAGCAAAAGTGTCGTTATCATGATCAAACAAAGTCGACATATTGCTACCTCCTAGATCAAAAAAGGCGCTCCCAAACTTCGTTTTTGGCCCTGATTTTTTAGATCCAAAACTACGCTTGATACAATGTTTGTAGAATACTATTAAATTTAGAAATGTATTAGTTTCTTATATAAATCAATATACCCACACTGATAGTTATTACCGAGCCTCCTAAAGATATAACTGAATCAAACGAAGCATTAGACGATATCAATGCTTTTTTCACGGTATTTATCTGAGAAGCTAGACTATCTGCTTCACTTATCTCGATAGTAGACAAAGAGTTTCCCAAAACCTCTGAAATTCCCAAAATTCTTTGATTAACAGCTTTTTTATCTAGTGATGATATTTGGACAATCAAAGGTTTATTGAAATTTCGTTTCTTAAGTTCTCTACCCATAGTAGAGCCAGCCTCTTCATCATTTTGAAGTACTCTAGTCAAACCTAATGATTCAGCATACTTCAGACCAGAGTTAAATACAATAACAGGTATATTAGCTTGTATTGCCCTCTGTATAGAATGATATACTTCATAGTTCGGTATAGATGCAATTATTCCATCAACTCCCTAAGATCTCAAATATGAGAAAGATTAAACAAACAGAAAAATACACAATAATACGAATTACATTTCTGACGGCTGTGTCGATGTCCCTTGCCATCCTACCACCTGAATTAGATAAGTAGCCATTCCATTCAATATCTAAATCGACTATTCGAGCTGCGTCCCTTGATCCTTGTTCTGGGTTTTGGTAGAATGTTGAAATAGCAGAATCGTGAGAGACGAATGCAACACGGGGCCTCTTTTTCTGAAACTGAGTTAAGCCACAATGCGGTAGTATAAAATTTTGAGGTGCATCTAATGCTGTTAAATTATTAAATTCACATTTTGTCAATGTAATTAAATTGATCAATCCAATACATATCCATGTAATCATTAACGAAACAACAATAAAAGAGGAAGTAAAAGATGAATTTATTTTAGGGAGATATTATCACTTTTTTTTTAAAAAAAAAAGAAAAGAAAAGAAGAATAAGAATAAGATTAGAGAAAGAAGAAAGGGACTAAGCATGACTGTAGTCTGTCATTCTTGTCGGGATTATTTCATTTTTATCTAATGAGTATATCTAAATTACCGAGTATTAGTAACCAAAATTAGGCAAATTCAACAGAACTTGGTAAATTAGGGAAAAAACGATCGACATTTTAATTAAGCA
>VCJD01003421.1:29148-42996 GCA_024140245.1 Backusella tuberculispora | reverse complement strand
ATTTATTTTTTAGTTACGGACATTCAATTTTCTCAAAGTGACAAGAATTACCGTTCTCACTGTATCTCCTCTTTTCCCCATTTTAATAATTCCAATAACATAGAATTATTATCCTCGATCGATTCTTCCCCTTTCTTTCTTTCTTTGTCTTCTATTCCCCTTATACTATATGAATATTTATGACGATAGTACAAATAAACAAACATATCTTATCTTAATCTATTAATCGTGTAATTTACTCAATTACAGTAATAATAATAGTAGCAGCATGTATCAGCGCTACGATAACTTATATCTCTAAAAAATACCCAGTAAGTCACATTTCAATCGTATCAATAGTAAAAGAATGATTTATCTACTTTATCTTGGAATCTAAGTATTATTGTTTTTTTTAAAAAAAGGGAATTATTTTACTGACTCTCAGAATATTACTTTTATCTTGGGTTGCTTTTCTTTGGAGCTTAAGAAATTGACTTCGAATATAATAACAACTGATCGATATCGTTATCAAGACGATGTAATGTACGAGTTACAGCTCCAAACTGAGTATAACCAGATGGAGTGCTTGTAATAACACTGTTTCTCTCTCTCTCTCTTTTTTTTTTTAACAGAACCTCTGAAATATAATTTAGTTAGCATTTAATAGAATTATTCTTAATTATGATTGCTATCAAATTCAATCACTTGTTCTTTTGAAACTAACTTAAGTTCATAAGAGCCATAATTGTGATCCAGGAGAATGCTTACTTTGACTTTGAGAACATAATTGCTATTAGTCTATTTTCTAGCAATTGTATACGGTTATCCAAAACAGTTGCAAGATTATAATCCTTTAATTATAATTTTACCGTTACGCGAGAGTTAGATTTATCTTCCTCAAATTTCATCTGATTAGCATCCTTTTTGATGATAGCAGGAAAGGCAGTATTTGTCAAGTAATCTACTCTTTTAAGTAATTCTTCAGCAATAATATGAGACATATTAAGACGATTATCATTTCTTTGTTTACCATCTTTTATGTCATGTAGTCTTCTTGCAAACATTAAAGAGAAATACCTATTGCTCAGTCTCTTAAATATTTTTCTATATGAAACAAGTTGAAGAGAATTTTCATCAGTGTCTTTAGTTATTTTATTTAACATCTTTTTAGCAGATTCTATATAACGTTCTGTTATTCTGTTTGTGAATACTTTCAGAGGAGTAATATAATTACGTGGTACACATATAATCATTAAAGTCTTTAATAAACGGGCATATATGAAAAGAGGGCAAGGTATTTCACAGTCGACTCTGTCGTATAGAATATCCATGCATACGGAATATTTATGCATACGGAATATTTTTTTATGTTATATAGATTTACACAGTGTCAAATTATTTCTTATTTGGCATACGGAATAGTGATTTTTTTTATAGCCATCCCGTAATGCATTATGAAATATTTAATGAATACCATATTATGTCATACACTCATCTTTCTTTCTTTTTCGATTATTAAGAAATCATTTGCTACATAAAGTAATATAGGAATCTTTTTTAAAGAAAAAATCAATCAATCAGTCAAAATAGTTAACAATGTAATATTTTACAAAGACGATCAAGTATATTTTTTGTTATACATAAAAGAAATATTTTAAAACCATTAACATTTCTACAAAAGAATAACTATTTTGAAAAATGAAGCACATTATTGGTATTATTTTGGATAGAACAGTGTAAATCTAACCATTTTCTGATTTTAAAGTGGTTCTTTCAGATCTTCCATTTCTAAAAATAAAACGTCGTCAATCTTAAACAGAAAAAAAAAAGGTTAATAAAAGACAATAAAACTTATTATTATATAAAGCTACTTGAATAATGAATTTTGGTTCTTAGTACTTGGTTTATGGCTCATGGCTCATGGCTCATGGCTTCTATCTAGTCGTAGCTATTCTGGAAACCAAGGAGTTAAGTTCGACTATACAGATACACTTGATAATTATAATTAACATTGCTCTACAATCTACCAGGATTGCATGAATTTCTGGACATAGAACAAGCATTGGTTTTAGTTTACTCGGAGTCTACTACCAACTCATATTTGGATTCTGGTCATTTTATATATATATAATGCATATAGAAGGAGCTCAGTAAATATAAAATAATTTGACTTCAACTCAAACATGTTACTAACTACTCTCATTCTTTATGTTCTATCGAGCGTCCTTGTCATTGGTTTTCTTCATTAATATATACTCTGCTATGATGTAAATACGGGTGCTTTAGCTCAAAAAATACTTATATTCGTACTTGCCGTCGTAATTAAACAGTGTTCTAGTTTAATGTGTTACCTTTTTCAAACAATCGATTTAATGGTTATACAAGAAACCCCGCTACCAAGACTATGCTATTTTTCTTTTTTTTTTAAAAAAAAAAGAAAGGTGTTATATTGGAGAGTCAAAGATAAGTTCTGGTTGTTAGACTTTAAGATGAACTCGCCGCTGCCAGGAATAGTACCCAGAAGCTTGAACTTTTACAGATATATATATATATATATATATATATTGAAGTTTAATTAACATCAATTCATTTTTATCATTTTGTTTTATGTATACACTGTTGCCTCTCTATCCTTGCTTCAATAATTTTGGTATATGTATGAACATCTAATCCTTGGAAAATCAAAACTCAACACTTTATATTCTATATGAAATAAGGAATATTTGAAAACCGCGAAAATTTATTCCATATTACGGGTTCTCTAGTAAAGATATGATAAATAAAGACTTTCTGTATAAAGGGAAGTGCTCTTAGAAATAATTATAATATAGTAATGTTTAATAATAATAATAATAACAATAATAAAAAAAACAATTTTCTTTTATTTTTTTTTATTTAATAAAATAAATGAAATCGATAAAAACGGAGAACTCTTACATTATGTAAATACTGGATGATGAGAGGTAAGTAGGGAAGAATAAAAAGTAAAAAAATCTAATGTTTACTTGGAATTATCTTTATCTTGAAATCTCAATTGGGAGCGAAGTGAGGCTGAACGGTTTTTGATCCACTCTAATACACCCACATCTTTATCCAATTTGGAATAAAGACTTATCTGGAATTCTTTGACAGTCCAATCTTCTTTATCTCCTTTAGAAGGAGGTGTAAGGCTACGATCCCAAATAACGTCTTCTTTTAACATGGTTTCCCAAGCATTTAGCAGCGGTTTTATGACTTGAGGATTAAAGAAACTCTGAACTAAGCTTTTTAGAATCTCCTCAAATTTTGGCTTATAATAAGGAGAATTGATGAATGCATCAACCAAAGGGCGCTGTGAATCTGGTTTAGAATAGTTGTTATAAGGTGTAGTCATGAGTGATGGTACTTCAAGCCCGTTTCCGAAGGTTTCATCAAAGTCGTATGTAATTAAGGTCCATTTTTCTGTGTTCAAATCTTGAGTTAAATAGAAATTGCTTGCTTGATACCAAAATCCATCCCACGAACCCGAAAGGAAACTTAAAGCTAGCTGCACCATGGTTTGGAAATCACTATCCATAAGTGATGTAATACCTTGGGAGTCATTTGGATTAGAAACAATTGACTTTAGATTTTCCATAAATTTTATCAATGGTACCATAAAGGATTGTTTAGAGACAGAGGGATCGTTTCCTTTTTCTTCGAGAGAATAAGCATCCTTACTGTAGTTATTCTCATCTTCTCCTTTGAATACAAGGTTTGCTTCTATGTTCTTATTGATTGCATTACCTTTAAAAGTAGCTCCTGTTGATTTTCTAGGATTTCCACCATTCATAATATTATCGGTGAAACCTTTGAAAGTATCATCTGTCATTAAGAAGAGTCCGTATGGTTTGTCATTAATGAAAAGACGCACAAAGTGACCATAAAAAGTAACCGCACCGGCTGCAGATAACATATCCATCATTAACTTTTCTCGAATCATAGAGGGATCGTTTGCTTGAGCACGTAATTTAAAAGCTTCACGATTAAATAGTAAGTCTTTAGATTCCTTATTTGAGATGTTAAGCTTGAACTTGAATGATTGTTTAGCATAAAGCCTGGAAGATTTTCCACTATTTTTAATACCAGCGCCTTTAAAAACGTAAACACTCTTGCTATTTATATAGGTCATGCTGGATATATCTGCAAATGGAAACTTTTCAATGGGGTTTTCTAAGATCTCATCTAGAGCGCTTTGATTGACCTTTACGATCAGTGTTGCTATTTCATTTGATACACCCATTTCATTCTTAAAAGCTAATATAAATAGTTAGTAATTGGGAATTAATATATAAACTAAGACATATATATTATTTTCTTACCAGGATATATAGGATCATATACTTGTGGGAGAGCAGGAACATCATAGACTGTTTTAGAGCGATCAAAAAACTCGTTACCAGTAGAAGTAGCACCAGGATTTAAACTTCGGTCATTCTTTTCTGTACTTTTTCCATCTTTTGAGACCAAGCTGTATCGATATCTTGAGCCAGATGGTGCTGGTCCTTTAAAAAGAAAGTCATGTTCACTTTTTTCTAAAATATAGTCGTTATCATCTACAGTGACGACAACACGTTCACCATTTTTAGGGAAGGCAACAACTGAATAATCCACGTTGGATGCAATAGTATAGGTGGCAAATGCCAATAAATTAAATAGAATAGTTATTTTCATTTTGTTACTTTTCTCTTTTAATTCTCTTTTTCTTTTATCTATTGAAATGAAAACAAAAGAAAAACGAAAAGAAAAACGTTAACGAGGAGAAAATAACGATTATTTATAGAGTCAATCATGCAATACTTATTCGGCGTTTTCTTTCTTTGACTACAATAAAAACAATATATCATTGACAGTTTCTATTATGTTTTCTTTATTTTTTTAACCATTAAAGACTATGCTTTGTTCTATTTAATATTTTTTATTGTCAGTTCTATTGGTATGGTTCTCTCTATGAATAAACATATATTGAAGTATATACCAATGCTATATCTCGTAAGATTTGGTTCTATTTGCGGGAGAACATAAAAGATAAGTACCTTATAGAAAGCAAATAAGCTCCTGGAAAACCAAGTCTGTGTTTTAATTCATTACCTTTTATATTGGTGTGCTTTTAATATTTGGAGAAAGCATATTATACTGTAGTTCCTTCAGCGAGCCCAGTGGTGCATATATAACACGTTTATTGTATGCAGTACTTTATTTATTATTTTTTGATTTTTTACTTTTTAAAAAAAACAATCTGGTATACATATTATATAATTGCAACATCAGTTTGATTAAAGTCCTTGATCGGATAATAAGATTCTGCTTATAAGCATGTTGTAACAAATCAGTCTTTGTGTAACGTTTTAAAATGTTTATTTGAGATAAAATAATTAAGGTTAGCTTTTACCTGGAATGATCGACCCTTTTCCCTTTCTATTTAAGCAATGTATTTTATAATGTATTTTAAATTACCAATATACTAATAGTAGAATATATTCCACGTATAATTATACTAAAAAAAATAGGAAGGTTCCAAATTTAATATTATTAATAGAGTTGAATCCACAGATACACTTATAATCAAACACATAATGAATCTTTCATCGACAGCACGAGGTCACGCGAGGTCACTTGCAGGAGATGAATCTTTTTATTCACCCTTAGAAAATTAAAAGTCTTTAGACAAAAGGAAAATATTACCTGAAATACCTGGTAAGCAGTACTTTTTTTTTTGTTCTCCTATATGGTTTTCCCCTCTCTCCTCCTATTTCTATTATTAATATACTTTTTTTTTTATCTTATTTTTATTTTCGTTTTCTTTAATGAAGAGCAGTAATCGAAGAAGAGTTTATCTTTTATATATTGAGATATATTATTTTTAGATAGCTTTATAACATTAAAAGTCAAAAACAAATCAAAAGCATTTGCCTCTTCTTATGCCCCCTTTTTTTGATAAGGAGAAAAAGAAAATGGAAATCAAGGAATTTCCTTGTAAGCTAGGTGATGATCTATATATATAAATGATATGGGTACACGCACAAATTATGGTCATATTTTATTTTTTTCTTTTTAATTTTAAAAAAGAGAAGATGTATTTCGAATATATAAATGTTTTATGATGACATGAGAGAATGGTTGAACGAAATTACATAATATTTATTATACAATATATTGATTTCTTTCTTTATAGTTGAGTTTATATGTATGTATAAAAAAAGAAGTACTCTAACTGAAATAAATATTTTATCTTTTTTTTTTTCAGGATTTTCTTTTTCTTTGAGGAGTTTTTTGATTTGTTTTGTTTTTTGATTTGTTTAGGAATTAGAATTCTAAATGCAGAAAAATGCAATAGTTACAACTGCAGCTGTAAGAAATCCAGTAAAGCACTTATTTACAGTGATACTAGAGCCACTATTACTACTATCACCACTTGGAGACACGGAATCTGTTGCTGTACTACCTTTCGTTACTTTACCGTTGGAATCTAAATGCGTACCGCCTGTATAAGGGCCTAAAGCTGGGAGATCGTCCTTGTCATTGAAGTTAAGCTGGGTTAGAAGAGAAGAAGTACGTTTGGAGACCCACATTCGGATTGAGGGATTTGATTCCTCTGTACCCATCATTGTCTGTTTAAATTCGTCGACTGTGAAGCTGGTGATGATACCGTTAGATTTTCCTGGGATTGAACGGGTCCAAGCAATGTCTTCGGATAACATATCAATCCAAGCCTTTAGACGAGGCTCAACCACACTTGGTTTGAAAAAGCGCTTCACAAGTGTCTTTAATATATCTTCAAACATAGCCCTGTAATAAGTATTATCAAGAAAAACAGTGACAAAAGGACGCTGCGAGCCAGGACGAGAATAGTTTTGGTAGGGTACCGTATTCAGACCAGGTACCTCGAGATAATTTCCAAAAGTTTCATCAAAATCATATGTAATGAGTGTCCATTTTTTAGTCCCAAGATCTTGGCTCAAATAGTAATTGCTCGCCTGATACCAAAAGCCATCCCAAGAACCAATCAAAAAGTTCATCGCAATATGTATTAAAGTATTATGAGGATCGACGAGATTAGCGATGGCTCCTTGATGGTCTGCATCAGTTGCTTCATTAGGATTGATCTGACTAAGACTCTTTATAAACTCAATGATGCGATCTTGGCTGTTATTTTTGAAAATCGTATTGTCTTCACCTTTGTCAGACAGTTTGTACAGATCGCTTGGATAATTAATAGGGTCATCTCCCACATATACTAAATTTCCTTCTTGTGTGGAACTAATAGCATTACCTTTAAAAGTGGAACCTGAATGTAGATATAAAAAAGAAAAAAAGATGTGTTAGGGAGATTTTAAAATCAACAAAGCGTTCAGTAATTATAAATAAATAAAAACATCAGCTTTCTACTTCTTTTGTCTTTTGATTTTGAGGAGATAAAAGGGGACAAAGACAAAGCAGAAGTCATAAATGCAAATTATGATTGAAAAATCAAGACAAGACGTACCCGTATTTTTATTAGACCAGTCACCACCATGAAGCACATTATCAAGAAAATGTGTTGAGTCGTCATCGGTAAGTAGGAACAATCCGAAAGGTTCTCCATTAATGAAAACACGAGTCCAGGACGAATAAAGGGTGGCAGCTCCCGAAGCGGCAAGCATATCAAGAGCCAGTTTTTCTCGACTTTTGAAAAAAAGTAAGAAAATGAAGGAGCGGGATCATGGATAAAAAAAAAACGGAGAAAACGGAGAATCAGGGGAAGAATTGAAAGAGTTAGGCCACTGTTAAAAAATAGAAGCAAACGTATATAAAAGATAAACTTACGTAAAAGTTGAATCAGTTTCTTCTGCACGTAGTTTCAAAGTTGTGCGACCATAAAGTAAATCTCTTGGATTGTTATTATTATATTTTCCAAAATTAATAGCCCATGATTGCTTTGCGAATTCTTTTGTAGATTTTCCACTTGTTTTTAAGCCAGCGCCCTGGAATTTGAAAACTTCCTGACTACTTATATAAGCAAATTCACTGACATGAGCGTCTTTAAATTTTCCAAGCGGGTCTTTATTGAATTCATCAAGTTCAGTCGCATTGACGGACATAATGATAGTAGCAATTTCGTTTGAACGATTTAAACTAGTCATGAGTGCTGAATTTAAATAGAAGCAGACAAAAAAAAAAATGACAGTTAGTTTCTAAAAGTAAAATGTCTTTTTTTTTTATCATCTCTTACTTGGATATATGGGATTGTAAGCTTGAGGAAGCTCAGGAATGCTATACACAGTTTGAGATCTATTGAAAAATTCATTTCCAGTGGAAGTAACACCTTTATTAAGTTTTCGAGTGGTTGGTTCAGGAACATCGCCTTGTCCACCAGTCATAACGTATTTATAGGTGTCACTAAAAGGTGCCTTTCCAGTATATATATTTGGATGAACCGAACTTTTTTCGAGGTTTATTTTCTGTCCAGCGACAGAGACAGAAACACCTTGGTTTCCCGATGGAAAAGCAACAACAGAATATTGTACATCTTCAGCTAGAACGCCATAGAATAAGACAGTTATAATCCCAGCTGTAGTCAAATATCTCATTCTTATTTGATTAAAAAACAATTTTATTTAATTTTGATTAGAAAGTAGATATTCGAAAAGAAGAAGAAATATAAACAATTCTTAAATAAACAAATTATATGCAAATAAAAAAAAAAGAAGAAAAAGAGGTGAGCAATAAAAATAAAAAGCCGGGTTATATGAGATATTTAGATGTATTCACCGGGAATAAACAGGGTAGACAGTAAAACAGGGATAATAAAGGAAAGGGATTTGCTAACAGCTAAGAAAGACCTCTCGTGACCTCAGATGAATATGCATCTATCCAATAAAATCTGCTGGCTTAGTTTCGAAGTATAAAAATGGTATGCATACATAATTATTGAAACTTGTTTTTTATTTTATATTGTGGTTTACCTATGGATAAACAAAAATTCTAACTAAAATTGGATATCTATCGTATAAAATTTGATAACGCCAACTGCTTCATTATTTGGAGAATACATCACTTAATGTATAGTTTTATTTGTCTAAGCCAACAATCTCAAGTTTCTAGATATTCCACATATGAAAATATAAATAGATTTACATATTCGCAGAACATAAAATCAGTAAGTTATGTCATATATTCATATTTATTAGTCTATCTTCTATTTATTTATTTGGATCGTTAGCCTCTTTATAGATGCTTCGATTATTTCGGCAATTGAGTTTAGATAACAAATAAAATTCTATTTTTTCTACAAGTATGCCCAGTTAAAAAGTGTCTTAGTACTCCTTATATTGGCACTGCATTAAGATCAGTAATATTTACTAAAGAGAACAATTATGCTATAAAACACTAAAAATATCTTATCTTTATATCTTTAAACTAAACTATACAATGCAACACTTATTCTATTTACCTTTCTTTTACTTTTAATAAGAATAGATATTCCTATTAATATTACAAGGTGCAAGTACAAGTGAATTCGTATTTCTTTTTTTTTCAAGAAGAGAAAAAACTCCTTTAAATGAAGTTCTTCGTATTGAAGTGGTAAAAACACGGTAATAATTTAAATATTTCGATCAGTTTTCTCAGGGTTTTTACATTGTACTTCGATTTAAATACCATACGAAAAAAAAGAAAAAAATTCGAGCGTAAGAAAAAAGAATTATATGTAAGGGGTTAAATATTTATAGTCCCTTATTTTTTTTTTTTAGACAAAAAGACTATTTTTTTTACTTTACTTTAATTTTACTATAGCATGAAGACTTTCAAAATAAAGGGTTCAAACTTAAAATTCAATTGAACATGCTTATATGACAAGTGTTGTACAAAGTTTAACTTTAGATATCTTATATATCCAAACATGTAATATTATGTAAATATGCTTACATTATGTTTTAAATGTAGGTGAATAACAAAATATAACGATTTTATGATTTCGTCATATCACATATCAGAATCGAAATTGCCCTTATAATATTTTGGCATTCGTTTTGCAAAGAAGAGCATAGGCCAGGAAAATGGCATGTTTCTACTGCATCGACATCTCACAAATAAATCTATTTTGGTTCAAAGAAAAATGCTGATACAACAGCATGAAAATATATATTTGTTTGGTTATTTTATTGCCTGATATGATACTAATCTTTCTACAAAGGGCTTATGATTGAGCAAAATTACTAATCACGTGATTCAATAACGTCACTGAAAAAAAAGATTTGTTGTTCACTTGTCATTTCACTCACTTGGTTGATATTCTTGTCTAACTTTCTTCTTCTATCTGTACATAAATAATGTCTCAACAAACAATTGAACGCGAAGGCTATAATTGTCCTGATGTAGACATTGATGCTTTACCTTGTAATTTACTGATCTTCATATATAAAAAGTTAAAATCTAAATTTATTAAATTCTTTGCTTTTTCTTTTAGATGTTGATCGCGAGCTTGACGATGAAAGTAAGTGTTTGAGGATACACTACTCCAACTTTTATTTATGATTTTATTTTAGACATGAAAGCAACAGTAGAACGCTTAATCGAACAAGAGATGCGTCGTATGAGCCGAAAAGAAAGATCAAGCTTACCTACTCAAGTAGAGCTATTCCAGGACAATGAACTTTTGAGTCAGGAATGGCAGCGTATTAAAAACAAAGAGCCTTTAATTGCATTGGAAACTGAGAGATATGAACTTAAAGGTCCTGATGATGAGACAGATGTGGGAGCTTGGAAAATAGCAGTAGATAATACAAAATCCCAACTCGAATCACAAGCAGGAAGGTATGCATTACAAGTAGATTAAGTTATTTTCTTGTACATTGGGGCTAAAACGAGTGGTTTTATTATTTGCCTCGTGTAGTATGTTCAACTTGGAATTACTCTCGAAATATGGTGCCAATGCTTGGAGAGTACACAACTATCAAATGGAAAACCAACTGAAATATATTCAACAAAGCACAGAACAGCTCAAACGCCAAATATTAGAAGTAAACAAGGAAAGAAAGAACGATCAGACAGAAGCCGCAAAGTCACTTTCCTCTTTAGAAAACAAATGGTCAGATTTAATTGCTCAGAATTTACAAGTTGAAATTGCCTGTGCTGCTCTTGAAAGCGAAGTAGAGGAATTGAGAAGATATAAGCAGTCAGTGCAGAGACAATAACCAAATTATAAATAAATATATAAAAGGATAATGTATAATAAAGGGTGATATTCCTTTTATTGTGATATTTCATATAGTTTGCACTATTTACATGTAAAAACATCGTAGCTTTTTATTTTTATTTTTATTTTTATTTTTGTAATTCATCCTGACAACAAATAAAGCGGGGTAAAATGGTTTTCATTGTGGTGATTATCATACAATAATATTATTTCTGATAATTGCTAAGTACCGATGAAAAACATCATCTAATTTAAATATTTTATTTATTATCTAAGTATGAGTAAAGAAAGAAATAAAGTAGATAGTATCAGATCATTCTTCTCGTTTATCTTGGTTGGATAAAGCCAATTCAGCTAGTGTAATATGATCTGGGAGATTTCGCGATCTACGCCAAACAATAAAATCTTTATACGTTGATACTCTACCACCACTACGATCGACAGTTTCTCGATAGATATTTAATGCTTTTTGAGACCTACGCTTATGATTGGAGAACCAATAAGTGATGTTTCGTGAAGGTAAGCCTGTTCTTTTTTGGATCTCTTTTCTTTGGGCCTTGGTCAGCTTTTCTTGAGTACTATAGACTTCAAAAAACATGGATTTAAGGTAGAATGATGTTTGGCTGTCATAAGATGTAATTGTCCTGGTATGTCTTCTATACTTTTCTACTAAGTTGGCCATTCTGCTGGGTGGTTTTTTCTGTGATACTTCGTTTTGAGAATTTTGAAAAACACATTGAACTTCAGAGCCCTTGCTCTCAGTTTCTTTTATATCTTCTGCCTTATCTACTTAAATATTATAATTAATAAAGAAAAGAAAAAGAAAAATAAAGAGAATATTTACTTGGTTGAATAAGAGGAAGTTCGGTATTATCTGAGCACTCTAATAAACAGGTATCTTTTTCAGTTTCGATCATTGTTTTAGTTTCTTTTTAATAACAAAAGATGCGAGAAAAGGTGAAGAAAAGAAAATAAATATATAATCGAATTTGAAAGGCAGTTTTCTTTCTTTTATACTTAATGAAAAATGACTGATAAATTAAATGCATTCTGTTGTCAGTTGTGTGATAAAATTAGCTAATCATATATACAACTCTCCTCTCTATTAAAAATAAGTAGTGCTATACATTTAGTGTATCGTTTATTTCATATATTCTATTCGACCATATCATTTGTCACAGTTTTTAATAAAATATAAAATGTATTAGAGGCGCCACGATTTGATGTCATCAGCTTAAGTTATCTGACCACGTTTTTCTCCATTTACGTCAGTTTAGGATTAACCTGTGGCTTGAGAAAGTTAATTACTCTGATTAATTGAACATCAACACATTATGCGTCAAATGCATTATTTTCGATTGCTCTTTGAACCAATCAAAAAGTGTTCTTCCAAGGTCTATAACTTTAATTTCCCTTTAATTTTACTGAAACGAAAGAGAAAATGCTTTATTAAGTAGTAGATTGTATCATATAAAACTCATCTCTATAAAATCAATGTAATGAATTGATGTATTTAAGGAGAATGATGTAGACAATGAACAAATTTAATAAGTGGGGTGATGAACACGGGGTAGAGGGAAGACTTGTGTGGATAATGAAATCGTAAGGTAATTCATCTGCAAAGCTTCAGAGAATCAATTCATTTTTGGCATTTCATAAAATAGTAATAATAAGAATGATAATAATAGAAAAGATAATAAAAACTTTGAACAATATGTCCTAATTATTAGTATATATATGCATAAACATACTACAGCTTATAAAAAGTACTATATTTTGAAAATGCATTCTATTTGTATTTCTAACTCTATAAACTGGTTTAATTCAATGAAAAATGTATTTTTATTATTAATATTACTGTTACTCTTGCATAGTATGATCATAGCTATATATATTAGTACACTAGATCTCTTAACCATTAGTAATCAACATAGATTAAATTGATGTCAATCGGAAGATAAAGCATAGTTGCAAAGAATGTTTTTGAAATCGTTTTTGAAAGTTTACCTCCAAATCCAAGAGAGATCAAATTTACATTCATAACCAATGCCTCGTAATTGCTTTTATAAAAAGATAAAATATACCGTATAATATCGCATAATAAATGTAATTTCCTTCTATAACCAAGCTATTGCAGAAATATATAAAAAGAATATAAGTGTTGCCATAATGAAATTATACATAAAATAATAGTGGCATAGATACTACCTATAAAATTTAAATTTATTAACTTTCATTAATAGAGGTCATCTAGAAATAGACTAGTATTTACCTGTATTATTCCGATTTTTTTTCTGTCAAACTCTTTCTTTGTAGATTGACAAATATATTTATTTGAGAGAGCTCTCTGATTGTAGCATGTATATTTTTTTTATAAAAAATATTTTTGGCTTAACCTATTAAACATTTCGTGATAAACAAAAGTAGAATAAGGATTAAAACATAAAAATTATAAAGGGTGTACATAGAACAGATTTCGAACAGTTACTTAACAATTAGTTTATTAAGTTATTTTCTTTTGAAAATGGAAATTGTTTTTGTTGATAAATATTCATTATTTAAAATGCCTGATTTATCAATTACCATAAAAAAACGTACATAATCAACTCACATATAAACATAAATAGTATATCTACTATTATTCACAGTATTGTCCGATTATCGAGTTGTTTTGA
>VCJD01003421.1:7914-22038 GCA_024140245.1 Backusella tuberculispora | reverse complement strand
TTTTAAAAAAAAAAAAAAAAAATTCTAAAAGGAAAAGATAAAGAAATAAAATAAAGTAAAATAAAATGAGATTATAGAAAAAAAAAGAAGCACGGAGGTGCTATGACGAAATGTGGGGGACGTGGGCTCAAGAGAAAAAAAAAAGGGGGGGGGGATTAAAGTCTTTTATTTAATTTCCCAATTAGGACTTTTCTCTCTCTCTCTCTCTCTTTTCTTCTCTTCTCTTACTCTTCTCTTTCACTTTTATTTATAGTATTACTATTATTTATTATTTATTTATTTTATTTATATTTATTTTTACATCTATAATATAATAGTAATAATAAAATAAAAATGTCTTCACCTTTACCAGTGAATGCAAAACAAGGTTACAAAGAGAACAATCCCTTAAATGAAAATTACGATTTACCCAGTTCGCACGAACGTGCGACAGCTCGTCTAAGTAGCTCACCTATACCTCCCAATATACTTTATGGATCGTCTCCAAAGAGTGTAGGAGGTATTTCCCATAAGACATATGGATCAACGGATCTCGAACATGTATTGACAAATAATAGTGGTCAACTTTTTAGGCCGCTTTCACAAGCTACTTACAACCCAGAGGACCACACGGTTAGTGTAGATTTACCAGAAGACGAAGTTGCCAAGGTGGTAAAAAGACATTTGGTGGATACATCACCTTCACCTTCTATCAGGAGCGGTTCATTAAGTCGCCACAACCCACTTTCATCTACAAGTGCAGCGACTAATGAAGATGATGATGAAGCAGAGGCAAGTAACACCATCCGTAGTGTACATCAATTAGCGGGAGGTGCCATAACCCATGATATATATAAATGGGCAGATGATGTAGAGAATGAGCAGAGTAAAAGACGTCAACGATCCCAGTCAGTTCATATACTCCGTAACGAACCTCTAGACCCCACTCTGGCTAGACTCCGGGATCCAGGAGGTTTCCGACGTCATTTTGTGGTAGATAAAGCAGCACGGCAAGGGAGGGGACCCCCACACTGGATGACACGAACCTTTGTAGATTTTTTGGCGTTATATGGTCATTTTGGTGGTGAAGATTTAAGTGATGATGAGGATGAAGATACAGAGGACGAGGATGAGGATGGTCATGGTATTGATGAAGAGTCACCCCTTATTCGAAGAGCTCAGGCCAATGCCGTTCAGGGTACAGCAACACCCGCAAAAGCGGTGTTTTTACTTTTAAAAGCGTTTGTCGGTACAGGTGTCATGTTTCTACCCAAAGCGTAAACTATTTTGATTACTATTATTATTTGTTACGAGATATATTTATATAAATCTAATCTATTTTTTATTTTTATTTATTTGTTATTTATTTTAGATTTTCTAATGGTGGCTTAATTTTCTCTAGCGTGTTACTATCCTCAATAGCAGCAATATCACTTTATACCTTTTTATTACTTGTTGAAACGAGAAATATGATTCCTGTTTCTTTTGGTGATATTGGAGAGGTTTTATATGGTAAATATATGCGTTCTGCTGTTCTTGTTGCCATTACTTTTTCACAGGTATTTGAAATGCAAATTTTATATTATTTATTTATATATACATATATTATTTGCTTTATTTATATATTTATATGCATAAATACGATATTTTTCTGTTACAGATTGGATTTGTATGTGCATACATGGTGTTTGTGTCTCAAAATGTCCAAGCTCTTATCGAATCTCTGTCCAATTGCGAAATTCGACTTTCCTTGTCCTACCTTATCCTTGGTCAGATCGCGATTTTTGTACCACTTTCAATGATTCGTAAGATTCAAAAACTCTCCGCCTTTGCATTGGTTGCTGATGTATTTATCCTGATTGGTCTTGTATATCTTTACTACTATGACTTTTTGACCTTGGCCAAGTATGGTGTTAGTGATGTAGAATGGGTGATTAATGCAAAATCATTCCCCATGTTTATCGGAACTGCTATATTCACGTATGAGGGTGTTGGTTTAGGTAAATAGCAACAAGGATAGGGATAAGGATATTGATAGTAGTAACTGACTAACGATGAATAATATCATTTATAATTAAAGTAATTCCAATTACTGAGAGTATGAAGGATCCACACAAGTTTCCAAAGGTACTTTCATTTACCATGATCTTTATTACACTCATCTTTTTATCAGTTGGTTTTGTTTCGTACATGGCATTTGGCAGCGAGGTACAAACTGTGATTCTACTCAACATGCCTGGTACAGCTGCCGTCAATACAGTCCAGGGGTTATATGCACTTGCAATTTGTTTATCTATCCCACTTCAGCTCTTCCCCGCCATTCGTATTGCAGAAAACGCACTCTTTAGTAAAAAATCTGGAAAACATAATCCTGTTGTAAAATGGCAAAAGAACACATTCCGATTTGCTGCAGTCTTGGTATGTGCTTTGATTGCCATTGCGGGCTCAAATGATTTGGATAAATTTGTTTCGTTGGTTGGTTCTCTCTGCTGTTTACCCCTTTGCTTCATCTTTCCCCCTTTGTTCCATTTAAAGGCAATAGCAAACACTTTCCGTCAAAAGGCAACGGATATCATCATTGTCGTTTTTGGTGTTTGTTCTATGGCTTACGCTACTGGTATTACCATTACTTTATGGTCTGAAGGTGGTGAATCAGCTCCCATCTCACGTTGTCCTGTTTAAAATAATAACGATAAAATTGATAAAGATAATAACGTATTTAAATATATAATAATAGAGTATTTCAATATTCTATGCACAAATACAAATGAATAAATGAATAAGTGTATCGTTCTAATTTGTTTTTATTTTAACCTTGTTTTATTTTTACATTTTCATATAGAATTCGGTTAGTAGAACCCACAAACTTTTTATTTTATTTTATTTTATTACAAAGACCAAATAAAACTCAATCCAATAGAACAGAATATATAAGTATTATTGTTTGCTTATTAATTTGATACAATGTATTGTCAATAGTGACTCTATTTTGACTTTGCCTTGATAATAAGTGGATTCGGAAAGTTCATCAAATTTAATTTGTTCATTTCGTTCTTTAACTGTTGTTCATCTACTGAAGTCGACAAGTAGCAAAACACATAGGCAGTCATGTATGCGTCAAAGTATGCTAAATGCGCGTTACCATCTGATCTCTTCACTCCCTCCATTATCGCTCCAATATTCTCTTCTGCTATAGTTTGTAATGGATATTTTCGAGGTCCCATTTGATGATCCAAGATTTCTTCAATATCATGTGATAATTCGAGGCATGCTTTTCGGCCACAATAGCCTTTGAGCTATAATTATCACACATAAGTTACCTTGAATGTTTATTTATATATACAATGTATATTTAGACTTTATCATTTATTATAACTTACAGCATAGTATTCACAATAAGGTAGGTCATTTTTTGTCTTTTTTTTACTGCTATTCTGAACCAAAGGCTCTTCACTTTTTCTTTTACGTGTTTCTGGAATAGGTTGATTTGGCTCAATACAGAAATAAGGTGCCTGTTTTGAGCTTTTATAAAATCTTTCCCGAACTAACCTTCCATATTTTGCAAACAAGTAGGACAAGAAAGTGGCGTCTTCTTTGGCCAATTTTTCAGAGATATATTTTGTATCATAAATACCTGCAGGAAATGTATTAGCCAGATTTAGGATAAAGCGTTCCAAGCGATCGGGTAAAGCTAGAATAAAGCTATCATAAATATACATCAAATCCAGAAGACCGTTATGTACAATCAAGGGAATCTTCTTTTCTTGCATAGTTGATATCAATTTTTTCCATAATTGAGAAAGCCCCTTTGAAGCGTAATTTGAATTGTTATTATTGGGACTGTTATCACTATGAGAACGGAAAAGAATGCCTTCTTGAAATAATTCATCGAAACTAAAGTTGTTTTTACATAGAAAGATGCCTGTGTCGGTATTCATCATAAAATCTCCTTCTTTTAATACTACAAAGTTGAAATTGTCGCATACGTATCTCTGTTGGTTCTGGCCTGTTAAAAACAATATAATTTTTTTTTATCTTCTTCTTCTTCAATAAGGAGAAATAAAATAAAATAAAAAAAACCCAAAAATATTTACTGTCATTTGTCTCCATTTTAGTAATGATTGACATGCCAAAAGAAACGATACTATGTAATTGGATCGTCTTCTTAATTGTAATGTAACGATGCTTCATGTCTTGTGCCTTCGTATATGGTAAACCAGTAAACTCCGTGTCAATTGCAACATAGCTGCAGTTCCGAACTTTTTCGATAATCAAAGGTACCGCATCGTCAAAGTTGTTTTTTGTGATATTAGTAAACTTGGTTACGTTGGCATTCACCGGTTGGGCCATTAAAGAGAGAGGGAGAGAGAGAGAAAAGAAAAAAGAAAAAGAGAAAGAGAAAAAGAGAAAGAAAAAAGAAGAGCCTTGACAATTTTTTTTTTTTAGTTTTTTATTATAATTTTGAATGGCGCGTTCGCGCACAATCGCGTGACCTTGTGTTATAAGGCATTTAGCTTAATGAGAGTTTCTAGTAAAATCAAATAAAAATAAATAAATAAGGATAACATAGCAGTGTCAATATATTTAATTTACCTTGTACATTGGCTAGTGAAGTATCCTTTCTAGTGGCAATCAAAAAGGTTTCCTTGTAGTAATCCTTTGAGTAATACTGTCGCAGTCCTGTAATCCAACAGTTTGATGTTGATCGAGTATAAACTTCATTATTGCCTTTTTTATCAAAGTCATCTTTTAAATCCAACATCTGAAGTAACATCTCGTTGTTTACTTTGATATCAGTTCCTTCTTTTTCCTTTTTCTTCTTTTTCTTCTTGTTTTTATCACCGCCATTTGGTTGTTGATCCATAAAAGTTGTCTTTATTTCAAGCGTTTTATTATTGAAACTGAAATACTTATAATGTCGACTATCAATGATGTTTTCTTCTTCTTCTTCTCTGCCTTCTTCTTCTCTTCCTTCATCCTTGTCATTATTGATATCATTGATGATGTTTTGAGAAAGGGTGTCTAAATCATTGTCCATCATCCATCGCTCTAAATCATCATAAAATTTGATATTTGATACTCGCTTTTCTATTGCTGAATTACAAGGTAGTAAGTAATTAAATAAAAGTCCAGTTTTATGCTAATTGAAAAATAATAGTAATAATATTTAGCAAGTTTTTCATTTAATAGCCAAAGTATAACGCATTACTTTATATATTAACAAATAATAAGGCATAACATTCTGCTCTTCTTCTTCTGTCAGGTATACTTTTACTAGATCTGTCTTTTTGATATGTTGTTCCTCGCCATTCATATTAATAGCAATTGAATCGATTAGGCCAGTCAAAAAGATGCCCTGCTCCTTGGTGTCATTAGCATTGTTCTTATTATCCTTATCATCATCATTATCATCATCATCATCGTTGGTATTGGTAATAGTATTGTCGTTATTATTAGCATTGGTATCTTGATCTTCTGTATCATCATCTAAAGGTGGTACACCTGATGTTGTATTTATTCTAGCATGAGTAGACCGAGGAGATGTTGGTGGCTGTGCTTCTGACGGTTTATTTGAAAAATAATTTATCAAGTTACTAGTTGATAGTGATTTAGTGAAGGACTTTAAAGCAGAAACCTAGTAGCAATACAATCATATAACAGTCAGTTGAATATATATATATATATATATACACATATATTCACTTCGTCTTGATCCCTATTCTAACCTTTGGATCTTGTAACTTTGCTGCTTTTATTTCCGCATCCCTTTTCATTATTTCATATTTAATATGTTTTTCAACCACTTTAGCAATATATTTCTTCACCGAGCATACATTTGCTATGGATAAGGATGACGAATGATAGATAAGTGAGTCTTGTCTTTCCGCATGAAATACAAACAAATGACTAGCATCATCGTCATCATTGAATTTTGCCTTTTTAATGACCTCTTCATACAATGCACGCATCATCTGATGATTACTATCAACCAGAGATTGATGTGAAATACCGTTGAATACCGCATTGAAACACATCTTGTCCAGTCTATCGAAATCCCATTTCCATATCCATTCTGAAAAGAACTCTTCAATCGCCATAACCAAACTTCGTACTTGTTGTCGACCTGTTTGGCTGTTTTTGAGGAAATAGTTAAATGTACCATTTAATAACTATTTACATATAGGAAAGAAAGAGCATATGACAACATTTTGTTTTTAATATCCAAATAACATTATAGAATATGTATTCTTGCTTGCTTGCTTACTTTGAATTGCTCATAACCTAATTCCAATACAGATTCCAATGCTCTGTCATTGAGTTGGGTATCTAAATATTCGGTAATTAGCTTTCCATCTTTTGTCTGTTTTCTCATTATGCCCAACTCAACACTCATAACCATCCAAAAGTTAGGCTCGGGTTCTAAAAACACCATGCGATTCTTTTGGGAATGAACATTTTGAGCAGGATGAGAAGGAGAAAAGGTGCTATAATAATAATAATAATAAAAAGTGAGTAATTTAATAACTTAATCAAGCTTGAAATTAATCAGCCTAATTTTACTTTGTAAAATTAACCAAAGCTTGTGCCAATCCAACTTGCTTCATCTTCATGTTAAGCGGCATTGCTTTCTTTGCAGTAAAATACAATATTTGGTCTTTTGTGTTTTCCTCTGAGTGACTAAAAGTAGGGTTGTAAATACAGAAATAAGAAAGGATCGGTGAAGTCCGACCAAGTCTTGGCAAAGTATCTCTTATTGGTGTAGCTATTATTTCTTCTTCACTGGACATCTTTTTATTTATTTGTATTATATTATATAAATTAATTAATTAAAATAAATGTAGTGAAAGATAAGATACAGTGTGTTATTGTTTATTTATTTATTTATTTTATTTTTATATTTTATTAGTATTAAAGGTGAGTCTGTGCGTCCAACCAATCAAATTACACTATTTTTCACTTCTTTTAATGCGCGATAATGGCGTATCATTCCAATTGATGCAGTGTTTCTACTTAAAATTCAGACAAGATTGGTTTTTTTTTGGATGAATCAAAATTACAATTCAGAAAAAAGGGAGGTTAGTTTTAGACAAAGATTAAAACGTCTGAAGTGTTGTTCTTTACCTGTAAGCATCTTTAAGTTCGCTCACCTGGGTAAGGAACAACCACGTTCGTTGTAGCGCTTTGTTGTTGAGATTCACATTGAAAAATGGCTGGTCGCCAAATTTGCTCAGCAATGTAAAACATATTCTTAGCAGCCATGACGTCTCTATTCCAAAAAATATTACATTCGTTACAGATTAATATCGAATAGATAGATCTTTCATTTTCGGCTTTGAAATAGCGTAAGTTCCGTGTTTTACAAGAGTTACAGACCTACGTTCCGAAAATGATGAATAAACGGTGTTAAAATTTGTATCTACATTACTGTACCCGTGACGTTCGAAACTCGTCGATGTCCAAAAGACAAAGGTCGCCTAACTTCTCCTTTACCCGAAGATGCTTGTAGATTTTCTCACACACACCTGTCCTCAGTCCTTGAAACTTCACGCTCTGCTTGTTGGTAACTCCATCACTAAATGTGATCAGTGGCATCTTCGTTCTGTCTCCCTTGGAAAAACGAGGTCTAAAAGTATGTCTATATGTGATGATATTTAGCAGAACATAACTTACAAATATCAACGTATCCATTACCTTGGTTCAATTGGTTGATGAGACATCCCAGGGTTTCTTCTATTGAGCATTCTTTGTCTTTTCCTCCTGTTTAAATTTGTCTTTTTCTTCTTTCGCCTTCTTTTGTTATACTTTTCGGATCCATTAATCAGGATATTAGTACAAACGTCTAGAGCTTGCTGTCGACCACGCCAATTTTCCGAGTGTATTTCTGCAACTCGAAAACTTTAAAAGTCAAACAAACGATTTAAATTATTTTGCTTATAAACAATTCTCTGAAGATACTGTTGACCATTCGTAACTTTTGCGGTAAGAATGTTGGTTTCGATATCTTTTATGTCGGTTTGCTGTTTGCGGGTACCTTCATTCATCATACGCTTCACACTGCCACTTGCATTGTAGTATTCCTTTGTAGTTAATCTTCGTATGTCATTGTTACCATGGTACGAGTTGAAAGCGTCACATCTACCAGGATCCACAGCATACGACCGAAAATAATTATCAATCTCATAAAAGTTGAAGTCACCAATTTGAAGTCTCACATTATTAAAGGGGTCAACCACAACCCGCCTTGCGAACATCACCCGACATGTATAACCGTCTGAATATATGCTATTAAGTAACATAATGTCTCTGCTGTTTGGCAGGTCAAGAAGCTCTTCTAGGCTGAATTGAAAATATCTTTCGTAAGTAAATCAACAAAATACAAGAAAAACTATATACCTCCTTATTTTCAATCTATGAAACTCGAAAAAATGAAAGAAAAGTCGACTAGTATAATGCACCAACGTTTCATCTATTTGCTATTCGGGCCTACTATCAAGGGGAAAGAAAGAAGAAAGGTACTGAGCATCTAGCTTGATAAATCGCCATTTCATACTTGGCCAAGGGAACAAAACGAAAAGACGAGGCTGCCAAACTTGCTGTTGTGATGGCTTCTCTTGCTATTGAGATGGCTGTTACTGCTATTGTGGAGGCTACTGCTGCTATTGTTCATAAATTTGCAAGATATACCTCAACACAGGTAGAATGAGACATGGGTTTTTGGTTACAATGGCCCTTGAAACCGGAAGGGTAGGCAGTCTGTTTCGAATCTGAAATATAACTTGACCAACAAGTCGTTGAAGCCATGGAATTACAATATAAATTTTCCGGAAACATGGCTTCTGTGATTCGTAACTGTACTGCGTCTTGTGAAAATACTTTGTCAAGTACAAGATCAAACACTAGGCTTTTTATTTTACCCATCAGAAGCTCCTAAGTTTCCATATTTAAATAGTGTTAAAAAAAATAAGGTAATTAACTTATCATTGAACTTACTCTGAGATTAAACCGAATTACATATATGAAGTAATTGGAAATAAACTGTTCATAGTTTTCAATATAATAGTTATTATAAGTTGTGGCGACTGTTTCACAATCTGTGCTAATAACTTAACCATAATAGCTTAAACCATTAAGGGGTACAAGCTGGTTTACACCATTGTCTTGTGTCAACATTTCGTATGTTTCTTGCAAGTTTCTTAAAGATTCATATCTTTGTTGGACTTCATTGATACTAATTCGGCCGTAAACGAGTCTACAAACTGTGTACCAGAATTGATGTTCAAAGGTATCGATTTTTAAAGTGTCTATGTTATTCAGTATGTAAAAATTGATGAATCTTTGGGCTTTTTTTATCACTTCCCGGAGAAAAGAAGATAAGACGATTGTTTTGTCTTGTACAGAAATCAAGCGATCGTATTCCAAAAGGAATGTTTCCAGAGTTATCAAAACCGTATATCGCTGGTATTGACCGAAATTTCTTTGCAGTAATTCTTGTAAAGTGAAATTATGGTTCCTGCAATCAGGACTTCTTTTGGTTTTGTGGCCCTGTTCCCCACAGGACGTACATATCACATTGCTTTCAGGATCAGCTCTTCTTCTTCGTGCTCTTCTCGCAGCTTCTTTGTCTCTTTTCTCTTCCGGCGTATTCTTTCCTCTGCCTCCTACGTAATTAACAAAGTTAAAAACAAGACAAAAATACACTATAAGAACTTACGCTTTCTTCTAGTAGAAGTGCTGGAACTTTCTTCTTGAACGTCTTGTTCCTGCTCGTCTAATTTTTGCTGCTTCTTATTGCGAATCAACCCTTCTGCTGCAGGATATAGGATAGGACGCACCATTGAGGAAGCAGAAATATACTGAAAGAAGAGTGAAAGGGTAAAAAATCACAGGAAAATATATAGTTTTCTTTTAAAGAGTGATAAATCAGCATTTTCTTCTTCTCTATACATCAGTGTTTTTAACGTCACGGTTTGATGTATTAAAAGGAGTTTTAATATACATATCAGATATCAATATCAACATGTTAAAATACTGTATTGTGTCTTTTTTATCTATTGGAATGCATAATATTCTCAGCCTTTGAAAATATTATCCAATGTAATTTTCTCTATTTGAGAAAGATTTCTTATGGACTATTCTCTTGAGGATTACGTCCAGAATCATTTAACTTTTGTCTAAAACTAATCCTCCTTTTTCTGATTTCCATTTTTATTTCATCCAAAATAGGTAAGCAAGCTGTCTGAATTTTAATTTTGATTCGTCCAAAAAAGAACTAACATTGTCTGAATTTAAAGTAGAAATACGGTAATGAGGAACTTGATGGTAAGAAATGGGGGTATATAATAATATCAAGAAGAGATATATAATTTGTGGGTACTAGAAGAGTACTTTAGGTTATTGAAATTCGTTCATGGGAGTAAGCAGACTTGGCGTCAAATCAAGCCGCTTTTACTTGGCCTGTAACTATTCCTTTTCTTTAACACAATGATTGTTTTTATTACATCGTTAAGTTGTCACTATATCTGTATCTAAATACAACAATATTTTCAATGGGTTTCAGCACGTACACTCTAGAAATTGGACAGATCTTTCTTCGCTGTTTAAATTATACCAAAACTATTGTCTAAAGAACAACTTTTTGTTGAATTTCAAAAACAAATAGATGTGCTTCATTGAGACACAGCAAAAATCCTGTCTGTTTTTGATAATACGTCTATTTCAGTGAATAGCTCACCTTTTATTGTCAATTTGAATTTTACATTTGGTAGAAAATAGAGAGACCGGTATATTTTCTGAACGATTAATATGGTAAGTCCAAGGTCTACTATTGAATAATGCGTCGAATTGAGATATTATATGCAAATATATTGTACTAAATACCCACTCTTCTTCCTAGTTTCTACTATACTTAAAACTTTAGTAATAATAATACATGATAGCTGTACAAAAAAAATGCCTATTTTTATTACGTAATATTTTGATTTTATGCATTTTTATTTTAAGCTCAAAAAAAAATCAGGGCCGTACAAGCCACTTTAATTCATCAAAATTTAATTTTTCAATCAAGATCTTTCTCAATTCTTTTACAATTGCTTGCTTGATCAAAACGATGCCCAAAAATAAGAAACCAGTTCCTTCTTCTAACTGGAAGAAGCTTTTGCCTGTAAAGTAAATCAACAGTTTTTAGCAAATGACTCGATTAATAACCTGTAATAAATATATAGACTGTAGCACCAAAGAAAACAACAACAACAACAACAAAAAAGAAGAGAAAGGCAGAAACTATAGAAATCAGTCCAAACTATAAAGGTTTTAATAAGCGCCAAAAGTTAGCGTAAGTTTGATATTTGATATACATGTATACTCTATTAAAGTCATAACTATTCCTAACGCTATTTATAAAATAAAGGAAATTAAAAGAAAGTATCAAGAAGAAAGACGAAGAGGACGAAAGCTCCAAAAAGTTAAAAAAGGTCGATACAAGTGAATTATGGTTTGCTGATGATGTAACACCAGAGGATTTGGATAAAGTCTATACCACAAATGAACAAAGAGAACAAAAGAAGTCAGTTCTTGTTAAAAAAATGAATTCAGCAACTGGAAGAGCTGCAAAGTAAGTAATGCATAGAATGTCTTATCAATCACTTTGTCATATTGATATCTATAATAATGATAGGCTTGGTAAATTTGTTGCTATTGATTGTGAAATGGTGGGTGTTGGTCCAGATGGTATTGATTCTGCTTTAGCTCGTGTAAGTTTGGTAAATTTCAACGGTGCTGTACTCTTGGATGTTTATGTGAAGCCTCAAGAGACAGTCACGGACTATCGTACACATGTAAGTGGTATTGAACCACATCACTTGGAGGAAGAAGGTATACATCATCACTACTACATTAAAGCATCCTATGTGTTGAATGATTAATTATTAACAATAATGTGGATTTTATTAACATATGATATTCATATATAAATAGCAATTAGCTTTAAAGAAGCCCAAGAAAAGACAGAAACCATCATCCGAAACCGCATTTTAGTGGGACATGCTGTTTATAACGATTTAAAAGTACTTATGCTATCCCATCCTGCTCTCTTGATCCGTGATACATCTCGTTATAAACCCTTCCGTAAATTAGCTGGAGGCAGAACACCTGGTTTGAAGATGTTGGTTAAGGAAGTATTGTGCATTAGTATTCAGTCTGGTAGTCACTCTTCGGTAAGTAGTATTACGATATTTTATTAATCACCAAAAATAATATTAACTTTATGTACATCTTTTTTTAATTATACCAAAAAAATCTGAATTGCTTTAGGTTGAAGATGCAAGATTTACAATTGAACTTTATAAAAAGGTAAAGGCAGATTGGGAAAAGTCCTTTGGTGCAAAGTCTGGTTTGATTATGAAGAAATTAAAAGAGAAAGGAGAAAAATCATCATCCAAACAGAAGAAGGTAACCATAAATGAACAAGTCCAAGTTCAAGAGGAAGAAGATGGTGATAGTGATGATGATGATGATGATGAAACATCAGAAAGTGATTATTCTTCATCAGATGATGAATGATTTCATTAAAAGGAAGAGAAAATAAGAAGAATAATTACATAAAAATAGAATATATATCATATGAAATTCATGTAAATAAAAACATAATAAATTTCAACAGTGTAGAAGATTCGAAGATTTGAAGATGTAGATTTTAGTCATCTACTCAAATAATCAAATCTTTATTCTGTTGAAGTTTCTAAATATATCAGCTAAGCCGTATAATGATCAAAAAAAAAAAAAGGAAGGGAAAGATACTAAAAATATATTTATTACATAAAAAAAAGTTAGTTGACAGTTTATTTTAAAATTTCGTTTGAAAACCAATTTTGTTTTGGTAGTTTTTGTTGATTATTTGGCAGAGCCTCACATGCTTTTGCAATTCTTAATAAAAGAGCCTCATTCCACCATGCGCTCATGAACTGCAAGCCAACTGGTAATTCATTGTTTTCTTCGTCATGATGATAGCCTACAGGTACACTGATTCCAGGAAGCCCAGCAATATTTCCCAATGAGCAGTAAAACATTGCATTTTCGGTTAGGTTGATATTATTCATGCCATGTCTATAAGCACCTTGTGGTATTTTGATTGCAAGCATTTTAGCGGTAGGAATCAGAACCAGATCAATCTTTTTATTTTCAAAACAATCATGAAAGTGATTCATTGCCTTTGTACGAACTTGTTGAGCTCGAATATAGTCTCTTGCTTCGAATCCGGTAGAAATACCGAGCATGATCTGTGTATGGCCCAAAAAATTATCGACTTGCTTATGATAGCGTGAAGCAAAGCGGTGAATCTCACTGCATATTAAAATATTATTTGCTGAACGATACAAAATTAAAATACATATTAATCAAAGAATTTTATCCAATCATTTAAAGTCATTCTTACCTATGTGGACCATATCAAACATTGGATAGTCTAGTTCAACAAAGCGAGCGCCCAGATTAGTCAATTTCTGTTTTAAATCATACATTTTATTTAAAATCACAGGATCAACAATATGTTTGTTCCAGTCAGGGATAGTTGCTATAGTAAGATCGGATAGATTCTCATTTTTGTAATAATCTTTAAAATTCAATGGAGATTGAAGAAGTGTGTTCTTATCCTCAACGTCAGGACCGGCAATAACCGAATATGCTAATGCTAAGTCATCTACAGTTGCAGCAATAGGTCCATAACTACCAACTGAAAGTGCAAGGTCTGCGCATCCTTTGCTTGATACACGTCCAAAGGTTGTTTTTAATCCATAGAGTCCACAAAAAGCGGATGGAATTCTGTTTATATATATATATATGGATATAATTAATTTTAGTTAATATCAAATTCGGTAAGTCCTTAAAACTCAAAAGAATAATACATTTCTTTTTTTTAAAAAAATAAATAAATAAAATAAAATAAAATAAAAATCTAATGTTACCTTATTGATCCTGCGCCATCTGCTGCGATACTTATAGGAACAATTCCTGAAGAAACACTACAAGAACTACCTCCACTAGATCCACCACAGGAATGAGAAGGTGCATAGGGATTTCTTGGAATACCTGTCTTGGGATTGATTGTAAAAGTGCTGTTTTGTTTAAAAAGATGATGACTTTAGCATGAAA